>PVHX01003294.1:0-146191 GCA_004024805.1 Geosciurus inauris | reverse complement strand
AAAAAAAAAAAAAAAAAAAGCATTCTAGTGCTACACACAAACTTCAGGAGAGTAGGTACCTGGGGAGATAGGATGAATGGTAGGGAATGAGCTCCTTTTATAGCATTTTCTTTCAAAACAGAGATCTGAATAAATATAACTATTAAATATTGATGGATGGTGCATCTCTTTCTGTAATCATATGCATGCTTGACACCTTTTGTAATTAGAACAAGAGCATCTTATGAAGTAACTGCAAACATTACCAAGTGCACTAGCACCCTGGCACCTTATTATGCAAAACACAGTCCACGGACAGCAGCATCGGCAGCGCTCTCCCTCGGGAGCTGGCAAGAAATGCAGAAACCCAGGAGGCGCCCAAGACCAACTGGGCTAGAAGCTGCATTTTTAGCAGATCCTACGACGATCCTTGAACAAATTATAGTTAGAGGAACAACTGTTCTGGCACACAGCTTGGTCGTTATGCAGTTTCCTAATCCTTGCAGGGCTGGAATTGGACCCTTCTGAAGAGTGCCAGTGGAGAACATGGATTCTGGAACCAGAATGCCTTGCTCCACTATGTCTAGCTCCACTATGTGTTAGCTGTGTGACCTGGGACATGTCAACTAACCTGCCTCTGTCTCAGTGTCTTCATCTATAAAACGCGTATATTGGTTGTAACTTCATAGAGTTGCTGCGAAGATGAACTATGCCAATACGTGGAAAGTGCTGGGAATGGAGATTAGCAAACACAGCAAAGTATGAACATAAGCTATGGGGGCAACAATGGTGATGATGAATTCAAATTTAGCCCCCATGAGGATCCGAATGGCCTTCCCTCCAGCGGCCTTGCAAAAGATGAGGGAGAGGAGGAAGGGAAGAGGAGGCAAGGAATGGTAGCTATTTCTGAGCAGTAGGCTGTCTGGCAAAACAGCAAGGAGCAGAGCCTTTGGAATAAGAGAAGACTGAATTCTGATGTTGCAATACCACCATGGCAGTACACCCAGCTCATCCTCTCTCCCACTGGTTTTCTCATTCACAAAATACCTCCTTACGGAGGCTGTGACAGTGCCTTCTCACATGTAGCCCTGAGCCTGACACAGTAAGTATTCAATAAAGGTAGTATTCTCCCTCCCTCCTTCTCCTTCTTTCTCTATCTATCTCTCTATCTCTTTTTGCAGTGCTGGGGATCAAACACAGGGCACATGCCCTTTATCACCAAGCTACCTCCCTCCCACCCCCACCCCAAAGTAGTTATATTAGTCATTTTTGCCATAAAAGAATTCCAAGGTACAGGAATGAGAGTCTGTATCATCTGATGCCAATGCAATGAAACTAGGTAACAACAAAACCCATGCTCTCGAAAATGTAAAGATTTTCTTTGAGACAACTCTTGACTCAAAGATGAAAGCAATCCCCAATATGAAATGTCTTGAGAACAGCAGAAATGAAGACAGAAATTAGAAGCTGTGGGGTGTGGTTAGGAACCTGGGCCGAGGAAAAAGAAATGTCTGGTGTGTTGAATATTTCACTGTTAAAAACAAAAACAAAAATAAATATCTAAACACCCCCACATATGAATAAGAAAACTGGGTGATTAAAGAAAATCTTGGGAAGGTCTAAACTGATCCCCCCAAACCTAAATGCCACAGGGAAAAGATGCTATACACAAAAATAGCAACAAAAGCCAGGCAAACAAGCTTAAAAAAAAAATGACAAAAACAAAATTAAAAGAAAAATGGAACCTAGGGAAAACATTTGCAATTCAAAGGGTTAATCTCCATATAAAGAATTCTTATCAGTCAGTAAGAACAAGACTAATCACTCAAAAAGAAAACAGGAGACAAGTTAATCAGTTTACGGAGAAGCAAGCCAGAAATAATCAGTTCACGGAAAAGTAGAAATAATTTGTATTTTTAAATGCTCAACCCTGATGAGAGAAAAGCAAATAAACAAAACATTTTTCACCAGCATACCAATGATTTCAAAGCACACAATACTCTAAGGTTTAGGGAACAGGTACTCATAGGTGCTATTGGTGGGTAACTTCTCTGGACAGCAATTTGGAAATACCCATCAAAATGAAGAAAAACCTTTGACCTAGCATCAATATTATCTCTATATGAAGATCTGGTCTTACACATACACAAGGTTACAGTTCTGATAAGAAGGCCTTGTTGGCCTTGGCAAACACTCTGAAACAATCTAAAAGTCCTAAAAATCAATTAGGGGAATGAAGAAATCAGTTTGGATATAATCATATTGTCAGACATTGGGCAATTATTTAAAAATCTGATATGCATAGATGGATGCATAAATAGATTTAGAGAAAATGAAATGGGCTATTTCTAAGATGTATTAACTTACGTTTAGAATACAGAGTATAATACAATCTAATTTATATACATTTAAATACTTAAAAAGTGAAAGCACTCTGAAGTATTGATGGTGATTTTTTTGGGCAACATTTAATACTCTTGTATGCTGATTACTTTGCTACATACTGTTTTGCATAATTTTATTTTTACATAATATAATAAATTAATTTACATACATCTCTTTCCTCTGGGCCCTACTCCCAATAAATATATTAGAATTTTATAATAATGCTCCTGGACCGAGTAATTTATTGTGATGCATTATAATATCTGTATATTAAATGTTATGTTTATACCGCATTAGTTTTGGTTGACATATTTCTGCCCCATTTTATTACAAAATGTCTGGAAGGTGATTTCATAATGAAATCAATTGTAACAGTTTCACCAGAAGTTGAGATGAAAGGGACCTAAAGATCATTCAGGCCTTAATTCCACAGCACACAGATTAATTCCAGAGGCAATATCCATTGCTCTTGCGTGTTGTGAAACTTGATTTCTTTTAGAAACAGTTACTGAAGTTTTAAAAATTTTCTAATTCTTTTCCCTTCCTCCTTGTGTATTGGCCAACCTTTACCACTAGGTGGCAGCAGAAACTAACACATTGGGGGAAAGTGGGGGAGGGGAGGGGGTGGGCCGGGAGGGGGGTTGCGACTGAAATCTGGTGGTTTATATTTAAACAAAATGCCAGCCTCTGTTCTTGAGGCAGGAGCCCACTCCTATATCTCAACCTTCCGAGTAGCACTCTCCGGGGAGATAGGGCAGCCTGGATGGGTGGGTAGAGGTTTGAACTTCTGTGGGCTTTAAGCAGGGACAGGGACCTGAGCTCCTGGCACAAGGAACATTTTCATCTACTTCCTGGTCAGAAATACAAAGCTTAGGTTAGAAAAAGCCATCACTAGGGAGACCATGAGTCGTCCAGCCCCCCACCATGGCCTGGGAACACTTGGCTTGCTTCCCCTCCACATGCCAGGTTTCTTCCCTTGAGATCCCTGGATGCTAGGCAGATGCTGGGCACGCCCCCTCCTATGTGCTAGTGTGACCAGGCCGGGTGGGTGGCCCAGAGGCTCACCAGCCTGTGTGGACTTCCTCCGTGCCTTCTTGATGTCCTCCTCTGTCTTGTTGCTCAGCTTGATCTCCAGCTGCTGGGTCTTCATCTCCAGGTCTCTCTGCCGCTCTGTCAGGGCTTTCCGGGCCTGGGAGCCAACGACAACACACACAGAAGCTGTTATAAAGCTTGTAGCCTACAGGGGGCCTCAGCCTCCCTTTTCTTGGTTCAAGTCCTTCATTTTCTGTTTACACAGATGATGCCACAGGGGCCCTAAGGGCCCAGACAGTCCTAGTGGTGCTACCCAGCTAATTGGTGATGACAGAGAGCCTACAGCCCAGCTCCCCTCATTCCTGTCTTCCAGCTACATCTGGACTTGACTTAAATCAATCTCTCAGACCATGTTTTCATTGGTGTATGTACCTGTACTGAGGATCCAATTCTGAAATTAGCACCTCTCAGGGACCACAAAAGTCATCTGAGTCACCTCCCAGAAGTGAGTGGCAGGCTGGTGGCACCAGGCACAGCATTCCAGAGCCTCAAGCTACTTGCTCCCCTCATAGTGCCTGCCTGTCCTCGTCCTGGTTCCTCGTGGTGGCTCACTCTCCTGGCCTCTCACAGCAGCTCCAGCGGAGACAGCTGGCTGGGTGTTGGGTGCCTGCGGAGGTACATGCCTCCTGCTCTCCAGGGCACTGGGCTTAGTCCTCAAGAATAGTCCTCCCCTCCGGGGCTGCCACCAGCAGCTCTGCACGAGGTATGACTAACTGCAGGAAGATCAGCGATGGGCCTCCAGAAACGGGTGATTAATCAGGAGGAAATATGCAGGAGAGGCCCAGATATGGGACCACACACAGAAGCACATCAGGTTTGGTGTACCATTGGCCCTTGGAGCAGTCATCCGAGGACCATGAGGAAGTGTCTCCTGCCTGCCCTCTGGATGAGTGGGGTTCTCAGGTGGGGCATGAGGCTCGGAGTCCCCTTCCCCCTCATCAGGGCACAAAAGGACCTATTGCGGCACCCAGAGTCACAGCTGGTTTCCTGACCCACCCTGTTCCAGCAGCTCCCACCTTCCCTGGCTCCCACCCCAGTGCCCTGGCCTCTCACCTTCTCCACCGACGCATAGCGGCTGGCGAGTTGCTTGCGGAGGTCAGTGATATGGTGGTCACACTTTTTCATGTCTTTCTTGAAGTTCTCACGAAAGTTCATTAGGGGCTTCTCTACCTCACTGTGAAGCTGCAGAGGAGGGTGGAGAGGACACTCAGGACCCAGGGCATTAGCTGCAGTCGGTGGGGACCATTCGTCCTCTTTCCCTAGTAGGTGAGGACCCGGGCTGGGGCAACAGCCTGGCGGGACTGGAAGGCTGGAGATGAGTGGTGGCTTACCAGGTCTGTTTACACAAGACCACCTGGGCTCCCAGGCCCCGTATCTGTAACCATGAGTGGGAGACAGGAGTCTTCCGATTCCCCCATCAGCTGACTCCTTCCTCCTCTAAGCTTCCACACATTTACTTTTGAAAAATGTTCATTAAAATTATTTTTCATTGTGTATAGTGATGGTGCACAACATGTTTTGAAATACATCATAGGTATTGAAGTCATGTGTCACTTAAGGACGGGGATAGATTCTGAGATGTCTTGTTAGGTTCTGTTGTCCTTTCAACATCCCAGAGTGTACTTACACGAAGACAACTATGACATCACTAGGCAATAACAACTTCTGGGACACCATCATTATAGATGGAAACTTCCCAACTGTAAGTACACACTGAGATGTGACTTAACTGAGCTAATTAACGCTATCTCCCACGCTTACTTGAGTGCCACAGCCTCTTGTACAGCTTTGCTTGGGTGTCCCTCTCTCTTCCTTTCCAAATTGGGAGCTTCCTGGGGACAGAAACCATGTCACCCATCTGTGCCCCCAAGCACTTAGCACAGTGACTGCTAGGCAGCTCAATAAATAACTATGAGAGGGTACTGTTTAATGAGTGACCTCAGATCATTTCTATTCATCAAACACTATTCTATTCATCTATTCATGCTATGTGCCATGTGCCTGGAATACAAAGGTGATCTGGACATGGTCCAAACCTCAAGGAATTCACGGCAGGAGCTGCTGAAGGTTTGCGGGTGATTCACAAGGGTGACTGTCCTGAGCTGCATCCACAGGGCTTTTTCCCAATTCACAGGGCTGGAAGGGAACCAGGCACCCTTCTCATTTCTAATAAAGGGAAATACCCTCTGCTTGGTGATGACTGGGTAGCATCAAGTTTTTAAGTTTTTTTTTTCTCTCTCCTTTATTCCTTCCTTCTTTCACATGCCACCCTATCCTTTTGGAGAATATTTTCACAGAGCGTTTGCCTTAGCTTGGTTTGAGTATGAGATTTATAAGAAAACGGATCAAGGTGGCCCTGCTCTGGTAGAGCCAGGGGCAGCCTAGGTGGCGAGCAGACAGTTTGGTATTGGATGACCTTCAAAGACTAAGAGAGAGCTGGCCACCCAGATGCCACGCTCCTCCTGATACTGGTTGTGAATGTCTCGTTATTTATTTTTTTGAGCCCCTGAAACTTTCCTCATGTAGGAAAACATCCCCATCTGGTGGCAGTTTTATAAGATGCTACAAACTTGAGAGCTCATGGGAAAAAATGAATCCCTTTCCCTGTTGATATGGTTTACATGTGTTCTCCAAATTTCATATGCTGGAAACTTAATCCTCAAATTCACAAGTTGATGGTATCTGGAGGGGGTCTCTGGGAGGTAGTTAAGATTAGATAAGGCCATGAGATCGTCATGATGGCCTAGTGGCTTTATAAGGGCAGATATGAGCAGACACATGCTTGTTCTGTCTTGTCATGGGATGATGCCCTCTACTATTATGACACTGCAGGAAAGCCCTCTGGATATCGGGCTTCTCCGCCTCCAGAACTTTGATTAAATAAACCTCTAGTCTTCATAAATTACCCAGTCTCTGGTACTCAGTTATAGATAAAGAAAACGGACAGAGACAATTATGTACATAAACCAGGCATTTGCTGAGTATCAGCCACTACATAACTCAATTGCCATGGAGCCCAGTGACTGGGGTCTCTGAGGGTTGACTCAAAAATTCTGGGGTGTCTTTCTGAGAACTTGGAAAACAAGCGACTGCCAGACTTTCCTGTGCCCTGGAGTGACTTGGAGGAGCACCTCAACATTAAAGACTCATAGGTCCCAGCCCCGGGCTCTGTGGTCTGGGGAAGGGCCCACAAATCTGCCAGTCCATCAAAGTCTTTCCCCAAATTCCAAATGACAAGAACAAAGCAACTAGTTGTCCCAAGTGATTCAACTATGTAAATGAGGATCCATGGTCTCCAACTCTCTATTTATATAAAGTACTTTTTAAAGACATAATGTTTTTTTCTTTAAACAAGATGCCTTGGTATCTTTTAATATTTATAATTTAGCTTTTCCTGAAAGTGTGTTCTAGACTGGGTGGGCGAGGCCATTGGAGCAGATTCCTTCCCTTCCCGAAGCTCGGTTGTCTTTGATGCTTCTTTTCACCTTGTCCATCCAAAGAGAATGAGAGAAATACTAAGATGGAAGCAATTTCATCTTAGACTGTTCAGCCTAGAGTTTTTCAAATCTTGGGTGGCTAAGAGTTGTGAAATCAATTTACTGGGTCAGGGGCAGAGTTTGGGTAAGAATAGACCAGACTTGGACAGAAAATATCTCAGTGAGTTTTAGGTAGAAGGGTCAAATCCTGAGAAACATTCATTCCCACCACATGCACATGTGGCTATCTGAGTGGATATAGGAGTGGATACCTGCATGTGGATCTGTGTGTACCAGGTGAAGTAGATTCTTGTGGGTCACAGTGGCTGATGTGATCCAAACTCTTCATTTCACACACGAAGAAATGAAACCCCAGGAATGCTGAGTGACTTGACCAATGTCACAAAGCTTGTTAGTGACAGCTCTGAGCTAAAACTCATCTTGCTTCTCTTGTTCCCCCAAATCTTCTACTGAATGCAAGGCTTCTAATTGCAGGATTAGATTTTCTCCTGTTAGAAGAAATTTATCTATTCTCTCTTCTTCCACTGGAGCCAGTGGTGATGCCGATTCTTGAGTGACCTGTTGCTGCTATTAGCAATGGTCTGAGCTGGTTGACTAGAAAAGATGATTGTAATAAAACTGCATTTTAAAAAGAGCTTTTACCCCTGACACAGACCATTCAGAGCAGAATTTCAAGATGCCTTGTAGAGTAGATGTGAAAATGAGTTTTGTGCATATGAAGCCACATTATCCATGGCAGACACACAAATCCTTGGAGGCCCTGTCTCTCAAGAAATTGCCATGAGACCACTAGGCTGCTACTTTGATGTCCCCAAGGCCATCAACACCGATGGATGGGCTAGGAGTAAGCAGCAGAAGCTCTCATGGCAAAGTCTGTTTTGTGTTTATGTGAACAATCGTGAACATACTGCCCTGGTCAGCCGAACGGTGACATTTGTGCTACTTCATGAACACAAACTTAAAATGTTCTGAGCATTTGGAGGAACAGTTTGCACCTTGTTGCTAACTCCTGGGGGAGGGCAGAGTACCCCTCCAGGAACCCAAGGCCTTCCTCTTGCTGGACAAGAGCTCTGCCACTGAGCCACACCTCCAGCCCCAGGGTCCTGTTCAAATGCTTCTGCTCTACTGAAGAGAGGGTGTGTCCCAAGCCAAGGTCTGGGGATTAAGTCTCCCATTTGCTCCCTCTGTAGTAAAGTCCACTTAGAGGTGTGACCATGGACTATGATTCCATCTCTGCTCTTCTTATTTGTGAAGTGGACAGGCTGTCTTGCATGGTGGTTGATATATCCAGTACCCTACCTCACTACCACTGCATGGGAGGGCCTATTGCCAACTGTTAAACAATGGAGATTCAGGGATCCTGCTGAGGGAGAGTAAATGCCACCAAGAATCCTGGGGATCCAGCAGGCAAACTGTGTAGAAGCTCCCAGTCCAGCGCAGTCCAGGCTCCGGCCCCACCCTCAAACCAGGAGAGTGGCAGCCCCACTCCGCACCCAGCATTCATCTCACCAGTCAGTGGAGGTCTGGGGCTAAGACAGGAGAAGGGAGACCTTGGGGGTTTGACCTGCAGCTTAAAAATAACTCACTGTTTTGTACACAGCACCCAAGAGACACCAGCTCATGGAGCTCCCTTCTCTGCCACAGCCTGAATAGCAATCTTCCCATGAGGTGCTCGGTGTCAAGTGGGGTGTGCTTTTGTTAGCTGGGAATTTGCACACATGGCTGGGTGTCAATTCAATCTTGGGGCACTAACATCTTTTAGAAGCAAGGAGCTACCCACAGCACTGTTCTTTGTTTCCACCCCAGCTCCTTACAAAGATCTTGTGGGTCTCAGTCCTTTGAGTCATTCACTCTGTGTGCAGAGGACCATTATGGGGTACAATGGGGGAGACCAGGCATACTGACATATTCCTGCTCTCCAGGAGCACACACCACTGAGGTCCCCAAGGCAGGGAATTGCAACTGTAAGAGGGAACAGAGCTAGCAAAGTAATAGGACCAGTGAGTCCCAGGAAGGAGCAACATCTTTGAGGAATGTTACCATCATATAACAAGGAAAGTATTTAAATATTGGTTGGGGGCACTCACAGAATTTAAGCCCTCTACTGGAATGTCCCCTTGGGCTGCTATGCATGGCTGGTGATGGTGGGATGACAGAGGGAAGCCAAGGACACCAGGATGGTGCCCCACTCGAGGGTTCCCTTTAGAAGGCAGGCATGCTAATGAGTAGCTCCATCAGTCAAGAACACTTTAGTGTGAATTATCTCAATGAGACACTTAGTTTATTATTTACTTGAAAAGTAGCTGAGGGTCAGAGAATAATGTTGGAGGTATGAGCCAGGGATTGGAGATGGCAGGGTCATTAAGAAATCTTGAGACAAACAGATCTAAAAAGATAGGGTGAGGAAGAGACTATGGAGGGCTCCTTGCATTCGTTACTTCATAAAATATTTATGAAACACCTACTTTGGGTTAGGTACCATCCTGATCACTGAGACTGAAAAGGACAGAAACATCCCTGTTCTCAAAAAAGTCCTGGTGCCAGTGTCTTCAGAACCAAATGAAAGGAAGGTCATTTACCCATTCTGAAATTTTACAACAAATAAAAATAAAAATTTTCTCCCTTGGGCAAAGGCTAGTATTTCTAGACACCAAGAAGAGACAGAACATGCCAATCCACTCCTCTGAAAGTCTGCCAAAAGGAGACTGGAGTAACATCACTCGGGTCCACTTAAGAAAGTGGAAGGTATCCACTGTCACCACAGAGGTACACAGAGTGCCAAGTGGCTCTCAAGAACAGAATGTTAAAATTTTCAGGGATTTTCTCGAACTGACTGTGAAATACAACCATTATTAAAAATTAAATTATGTGAACTTATAACTAATATTGTTTTAAAAACAAAAGTAATAAAATAGCACTTACTATTTCCTACTCCTGTTGTACTATTTATTAGGCAAGCTCTGGGTAGATATTGCTGGTTATTTATGCTACTTGTCTGTATAATGGAAATATTGTCTAATGATGTCCTAGTATGCATCCCTTCCAACTCTGTCTTCAGTGACTTCAGGGTCGTAGCTTGAAATTTACACCATAGGAATTGGCAAACACTATAAATTGGAGAGATGATTGCTAAGCATTTTATCCTTGCCCCATTGTGTAAGATCAGCTCAGGTCTAAGCTGCAGGGAGGGGCTTACCTTGGCAGAGAACTTGAGATGAACTTCTGCTTCATCTGCCAGGCTCTTCTTCACCTGGGCCCACGCTTCTCCCAGGGAGCTGCAACAGGTAGGACACTGTCAGACTCAGGGGACCCCAGAAAGGGATATACCAACCTCAGGTCTGAAGTCCCAGTCCATCCTAAAGTGGCATGGTGGGTCTCAAGCCCACATCTTGGGAAGGTATATACCACCTAAGACTTTGGATCTGGAGGAGGCAGAGGCCAGGCACAAAACATCCAGAGAGCCAGATTGAATCACCAAAGCCAAGGTGAGCTATCCTGACCTCTGCAGCTAAGAGAAAAGGCCACAGCAGACAGCCAAGTGGCTGGGGAAATATCCAGAACCCAGAGGCTTGCAAGGTCTGAGGAAGGTACAAGGTCTGAGGAAGGATTGGGCTGCCATTCCCAACCCTTGGCTGCAGCAAGCGCCTTGATACCTAGCTGATTATGGTCCCCAGTGTCTTGCCGTCACCCCTTCCTGGTTTGCTGGTAAGGTGTACAAATATCTGCTGGCAATTCAAGGAAGGTGGACAGACTCATTTTCAGGGAGAAACCCCTCTGGAATGGAAGGCACTGCATAACTCTGCTTATAGGTAACTCTCCAGCAGCTTGGCTTCTAGGAGAGGCACAGATGGACCATTTGGGTCTAGGGACATCATAGGTACAGACACATGCAGAGAAGGCTCCCCTCACATCCTCGGGATCATGGCTCTTCTCTGGCATAGCTTCTGGGTTATGGGTCCTACTGTTGCCCATAGCTTACAAGAGAATGGTCAAGTCCTCTAAGTGAAATCCCCTCTCCACTCTAGGGAGATGCTTCAAATAGAAGAAATCTCCTGACATCCCTAAGACTTTCAAATGGGCACTAGAGCTTTCATTATCTGGAACTCCTCACCTCAGTGACCATTCCAAACGATCCCCTGCCTCTGGCTCCTGACCTCTTCAACGCAGCCAGTAAATCCAGGCTGAAAGTTCAGGTACCTAATTTCATCAAAAAGCCACTTCCACCAGAGAATTCATTGAACTTGAGTGGAAAAAGCTGATTAAAAGATAGCACTCTGTGACACTTCTAGGTTCCAAGCCTAGCAGCCAGGAGGCAGCTGAGAATTACCCAATGGAGCAGAATGATCCCTCTGATCCCCAGTCCAGTGTGGAAGGAGTGCAGCTCAGGCTGAGGGAGTTGTATATAGGAAATGACTCTGATTTTTATCTAGGAGTCTGGGCAGCAAAGAAAGGTCCCCTGGGGAGTCCAAGAGAGCAGAACTGGAGTGAGTCTGAGGCAATTCAAGCTGTGGACACTTGTCTTTGCCTGAGCTTCCAGAAGCTGGGCCAAGGCTGTTGGGACCCTGTGGGTGGCCTACATATCCCACCTGATGTCACAGGTGGGCAGAAGGTCCAGGGTAGAAGTAATTGTGGCAGTTATACAGAAAACAGAGCCATGGTTTGAATGTGTCCCCACAAAATGTGTGTGGCAAACTTAATCCCCATTGCAATGGTATTAAGAGGTGGGTCCTTTGAGATGTTTATTAGGCCATGAGGGCTATGTCCTCATGAATGGACTTATGCTGATGGACGTTTCCCTGCCCTGTTTTGCAGTGCTGAGGATGGAACCCAGAGCCACATGCATGTTAGTCAAGTGCTCCACCACGCTGAGCCATACCCTGAGCCCTTGGATAAACTTAACAGATGGTGCAGAGGCAACTGTATAGCCATAGAGACAAAAGTAATCTTGACCCTTACTTCATGCCATATACATAAATGATCTCAAGACGGATCCTAGTTCTAAAGTGGAAGCCAAGGTAACACATGGCTTATAGAGGCTGTCCTAGGACTAGTGGGAATCTGATTAAAGAGAGGTGAGCAGGTTTTGCCCCTAGTAGCAGAATGACACAGAGCAACCTGTGAGAGGTACAAATGAGAGCCACAAAAAGGCCCCGGGAGGTGTCCAGAGTTTTTCCTATAAAGCTGGAAGTTCGCTCTCAGCAGAGCATGTGGCGAGTGACTGCCCAGAGGCCCGAGAATGTCAGCTCAGGGCTTCTGGGAGAAAATGAAGAAGCAAAGTCTCCACCCAGGACACCACCTCCAGGCTAGGCATTCACAGGTTGAAGGACATTACTCCAAACATTCAGATGAGCCCATCTGAGCCAATGCACTCTCACACATGGCTCCCCTTCCCTGGCACTCCTAGCCCCTCAGAGCCACTTCAAAATGTGTGGATATATCACACTGAGCCCCGTTAACATGTACAATTAATATGTTAATCAAAAATAAAATCATTAAAAATTTTAGAAAAAAATTCACTTAGAAATTCTCTCACTTGAAAAAACAGATGTCGCCCTGTTCCAAAATATGATTTGAGGCACGCCAAATCAAAATGCATGTGACCCTGTCACAACTGCCAACCAGGAAAGGCCAAAATCCCACTTCTTTTCCACACAGGAGAGGAAAACTGAAGGCAGAATAAATTAAATTCTGTTTATTCACCAGTGTGCATGTGTCCTCTGAAAGCCAATGTGAACATGGCGCTCGGGTCGTACAGTCTTCTCCAGTCTCCCCTGACCGCGGCTTGCCAGACGGCATCCAATTTCTAAGCTTTAGCATTGCACTTGGAAAGTTTTCAAAGTGGGCTGGGTTCAATGTCCAAATATGTGTATAAATGCAAAACAGCATTTTGCACACTGTGTGTGTGCAGGGGGTCCATATGTGCACGCCTAAACGCCTGCTGGGGGGACAGTGTACAGGTTACCATGTGCAACAGTGATGGGGCATGTGTGCACGTACAGACGAGTGTGTCGATGCTCGTACGTGAGACTGTGTTGTTTGTTTCATGTTTGCACGACTATGTGTGAGCAGCGTGGCGGCGCAGGCCTGGCATGTGGTCTAGGAGCATATGCTGCGTGTGCTGGCAGGACACAGTGTCCTTGGCAGCAGCCCAGGCCCAGGAGGTAGGAGCTGGAAGACTCCAGAGCAGCATAGTGGTTGCAGGGCATGGGGACTCAGGAAAGTCCCTTCCCAGGCAGCAGGGGCTACCTTGCCTATATGTACCCTTCGGCATGAAGCAGATGGGCCAGGAAATAATTAACCCCACTTAGGTCTGTGGGAGAGACATCGATCGACCAGGCCACCCTGTGGCATGTGGCTGGCCGGGTTGGTGAAAATCATTCCCAGGAGGTTGTTTGGCTGTGTAGTCAGCCCATGCGGAGGCCTTAATCAAAGCCACATTTATTTGGCAAACTCTCTGTCCCCTGCAGAATTTCAGCCCACGAAGGCAGGCTTGGACTTGTTGAAGATCATGGCTTTCTGACAACCGCAACCATCCCATGACAGGATGGCTTCCTTCTTGGGCTTTCCTTTCTCCTTGGAGGAGGACTCCAGAGAGACTTATGCAGGAAGGTCAGAATACAGAGGTGACCTCTGGGGACCCTTCCAACTCTAACTTCCTGAGAGTCTTCATTATTGTTATTGCTTATTGTGGTAAAAATTATGTAACATAAAATTAACCCATTTCATGTGAATAATCTGGTGTTGACCATGTCCCCAGTGTTGCGTGACCAATGACATTTTCATCACCAGTCACACAGTTAAGAATTGGTGTCCCCCAATTCATATGCTGAAGCCCTAATCCCTGCTGTGGCTGCTGTTTGGGGATGGGGCCTCCAAAGAAGCAGTGAAGGCTGAGGCGGTCTCCTCAGCCTTGGGCTGCCGTCAAGGACACTTAAGGCTAAAGGGTGGGGCCCGGATCCCATAGGATTAGTGTTCTGCGAAGGGACTCCAGGAAGCTTGCCCACCCCAACCCAGCACACACCAGGATGGGTTGTGCCCATGCAGTGAGAAGGTGACTGACTAGGGCAAAGCCCTTGCCTCACACCAGCCGTGCTGGCACCTTGATCTCAGACTTCCAGCCTCCAGAACTGTGAAAAAAGAAATGTCTGCAGTTGAAGCCACATTCTGTGATATTTTGTTATAGCAGACTCATCAGGCAAATACCCTAAGAAAGCTTTCCCAATGAAACAGTTTCTCCTGTGTGCTCCTTTCCCACATGCCATGGTAACCACTGATCTGCTTGCTCTCTGTATGGATTTGTCTACTCTGCACATTCCATATAAATGGAATCATATAAGTGGAATCACATAATATATGACCACATTATGTGTCTGGCTTCTATCACTTAGTTAATGTTTTTGAGCTTCATCCACAGAGTAGTAGCATGTTTCACAATTCTATTCCTTTTCACAGCTAAATAATACTCCATTTGCATATCCATGGACAGGCAGGTGCATGTCCTACAACTTGTTTACCCATTCATCCCCTGATGGACTTTGGGTTGTTTCCACCTTTTAGCCTTTGTGAAAAGTGTTGCTCTGTAAATGCTTGTTTGAGTCCCTGTTTTCAATTCTTTTGGGTATAAACCTGGGAAGAAATTGCTGGGACATGCAATAATTATACGCTTAGTATTTTGAGGAACTACCAAACTACTTCCCACAGGGTCTGTCATTTGGCATGCCTGCCAGTGATGCATGAGGGCTCAGGCTCTGTTAAAAGAGCAGAGAAGGCTAAAGCCTTTCTTCCACTAGGAATCCTTCTATGGCTGGGAGGGCTGGGCTGAGTGTTGGTACCATCCATGGAAATCAGAATAGTCAAGTGGGACAACCCACAGGAGAGAGTTCCAAGAGGCTAGACATGAAACCTCATGCTCAGTTTCCTCCAGCCTGCCCTCAGAAAAACGGGATCTATGGGTGGGCACCTAAAGGCTGCTGCCCAGCTATAGGGGAAAGGGCAGAGGGGCGTCTGACATGCTCTAGCACCTAGCAGAAAGGCCCTGGGTCACTAGAGAGAAGACAATGTAGAAGTTCCCTCCTTGCACATGGACACACATATTTTGAGTCATGGGTAACCACCTTGGTTGGGCTCAGGATGCTCAATTTGAGTTAAGAGCATCCTCCTCGCGTCACTGGTTGATACCTTGAACTATGAACACCCACAATGAAACCTGAGCACCCACCTTGAGCTATTAGCACCCATCTTGAACCACAAGTACCCAGCTTGAGCCATGAGCATCCATCTCAAGCCATGGGTGCCCCATCTGAGCTACGGGTGTACATATCAGTCATGAGGGCATACCTCAAGCTATGAGCAACCAACTCGAGCACCGACCCCACCTTGACCCAGGCTTATGGAGACCTCCCCATATAAAGTGTGTCTATTCTAGTGATGGGTAAGGAAGGATCCTCCCCAGTCCTCTGATTCTCCTCCCAACTCACCCTTCCTCCTGTGCAGCCAAGGAGTTCTGAGAGAGCTTAGCCAAGTTCTTTGCATATTCTTCTTCAATCTTTATCCTGCAAAAGAAGAAAAGCCAGTGCATCAGCTCTCCAGTGCTGAATGGTGGATTGGAGCTACTCCCTACCATGCAGCAGCTGTGTAAAGGAACCACTGGGTCACAACAGACCATAAACTCTGACAGTGTGTGGTTCTTAAGGTTTATGAATAAATACATGAAGCTGAACCTGTCTCCTCAATTGCATAGCGGGATACTTCCACCTCCCTGCTGGGGCTATGAAGGTGAGTGCTGTCATTTGCACAGTTCCTGGCAAAAGGCCGGACACACAGAAGCCCTTACATGAATGAATGCTATTTATGACAGACCACTGGGGATGGCACATGTGTCCCCTTCTGCCTTCAGGCCCGGAACTGATTTTAGACCCTGTCAGATGGCCTTGGACTCTTAGAAGCAAGAACAGAGCATATCTCTACCGTCTCCCACCCAGTGCCTCTAATTGCAAAGTACTGTCAAGGGCACGAGTATTTCCATGGAAACCAGGCAGTGTCCAGCCTGTAGCCTGATTCTGCCCCCCTAGACGGGGAGAGTGGCCTTGTACAGTGCTTCCAACAGGTAGACCCTTCACACACTTTCAAGGTGTCTCTCTGGGGAGTGTTCTGTGTACAAGGCACGTCTGTGTTAAGTGTGTTGTCAAAGGTGCTGCTCACCACCTAAGTGCTCCTTGGGGCCATCATGGGAGGCAGAAGAGCTGTGTAATGACAACCAGAGCTGGCCAGAGGGATGGGACCCCAGAGAGCCCCTGGGCCTTCATGCAGTGAACAGAGAAGCCTGAGGGGCTGCAGTGTTTGCTTCCTGGCTACTTGGGTGCACAGAGTGGGGCTGACAATCCAGCAGCAGTATTTTGAGTAATAATGGTCACACGATTTGGCACAGAGACCCACAATCTCATTCCTTCTTGCGCTGCTTCTCTCTCATCTACACCTCTAGCCAGTCTCTCTCAGTCTTCCAGAGCTGAACACTGATTTATCTCTCAGTTCTGTGGCTTCCTCTTCATTCCCTCTGCTTTTGTCTCCAGACTGTGGCCAAGGCCTCTTGAAAGCAGATCCAACCATGTCACAGTGCCAAGGACATGCTGGGGCAGAGGAGGTACACCTGCCATCTGCCTCCTAAGCTCCACCTCCAAAACCAGCTTACATTGCCTCCACCCCTGGCCTGCTTTCTTCAGCAGAGGCCATAGCAAACCAGGGACCCTGTCCCCAGCCAGCACTCTCCACCTCTGCACCTAGGCTCTGAAAGGCACGTCCTCTGTGGCCCCATGATGGACTGAGAAAGTTAGAACAATCTGCATTTCAACTGGGGGGACCAGAATGCCCTGCAATGGCAGAGCCCATGTATTTGCTGACTTCACGCTGTTACGAACATAAACCACAAGCCCGTTCAGACTTTGGCTGAGAAGACTCTTTTTCTATTTATCTGTTTTATCTTTTTGTTTTCTTGTTCCTGAGCAATGCAGCCTTCCAATTTCCTACCAGTTTAATGGGTCATAAAATGAAGATTTGATTATACAAATAGAAAATAGGCCACCTGAGGAAAAGGGTGCTTTAAAATGTCAAAGCATTATTACCTGATTACGGTTGTTATGATAAAAGAAATATTTTTAAAAGATATTGCCATTTGCTATAAGTATTTCCAATATGCCTTGGAAACGCTATTTGCAACATTGTGTGTGTGTACGCACGTGTGAATGGCAGGTATGTGGAAGTGTGTGGATATGCGTGTGTGATCAGAGTCTAAGAACTTAGGAGGAAGAAGAAGGAACTTCTCTTTTGTTTTGCAGCTTTCCTTGTTTCTATTGGATTGAATTTATTGTTTCTTCATCGATGTTCCCAAGTTCTTTAGACAAACTACTGGTATAGTCCCTGCAGGCAGAGGGTAGTTCTACATTCCCTGGACTGAACAGTTTTGGTGTGAAGATAAATTGAAAGGTAACATTCTACTTTTGGATTATGGTGAGGGACAGTGCTTCAAATGAGGACCACATAGATAAAGGGGTGAAGCAGTTGGTGGGGGAGACAGGGAGTGGTGGAGACTACAGCAAAATGGGAACACCCACCCCTTCTGCAGGGCACTGCTGCTGATCTCCAGTCAATTACTGCATGAGGGATGAGGAGGCAATTCCATCAACCCTGTGCTTTCTCAAGAGATGCTAGGTATCTAGATTTTAATGTAAAATCTACCAGTATTTTTTAAATGTTGATTCAAATTTTCAAAAACACTACACAGGCCAAAGGTGTACACTACATCTGCCAAATGGATTTACCCCAGAAGCCATGCATTTGGGACCTCAGCCTTATGTTCTCCTTCATGCTAACCAGCCCAAGACTGGTCGTGCAGTGCTGAATTCCTGTTGACTCCCCTTAGGTCACTGGTTCAAGGTGGGCCCTGTTACCAGTCCCCGCAGCTGGGTAGGACCGGGGCTTTACCTCTCTCGGATGAATTCAGACATTTCTTTCTGCATTTGTTTGCCTTTCAGTTGCTTTTGGAGCAGCAGTTCGAACCCAGCCACGGTGCCATTGCCTTGGGGGTCCTTCTTATCAGCCTGGGAAGGAAAAAGAAACATAAGCATTCAAGTGACATCTGGTGCCTAATGCCCAGGAGGGTGGCGTGCAAGGAAGACAGATCCCAGAAAGCACCCAAATTTGTCTGGCAACGCTGACCCCAGCACAGTGCTCAATTAATGGTATCAATTATTAGTTACTTTAAAATAAAAGTCAGGACCTGAGGGAGATGGCCAAGACAATGAGATGGGAACTAGGACCCAATTAATTTTTGAAAACAAATATTCTTAACACTTCAAAAGGAAATGATCTGTTTTATCTGCACTTCCTCAACCACCTGGCATCCCTTTCTGCCTTTTCCCTGCCCATCATGCACACTGTCACCTGTGTACAAGGCCAGGCTGCTGGAGAACCATGCAGAGTTATCCCAGGCCCCTGGCTGTCACCAGGATTTAAATGGTGTCCTCTTGCTTTACAGCTTTTCTTTACCAGGAATTCAGGGTTAAATGCTTTGATTCTTAATGGAAGGAATTAAAATGGGTTTGGATATCACAGAGTGGCACACTGGTGGGGACATTGTCCTAGCACCTGGGAAGACCCAGGTTCTCATCTCTGCTCAGCCACAGGATGACAAGGTCAGGTTCATCCAATTCTGGGCTATGCCCTTCCCCTCCACCATACCCCTTGTGATAGGAGTAGCTTGCAACTCTAGGATCTCTTTCAGATCAGACATTTAGGACTGAGGAAGGGAAAGAGGCTACTGATGCTTGCAGAGAACCCAATTTACCATGGTCAAGTACATGAAAGATTTTATGAAGTCTTCTGGATCCTGTCCAGTTCAAGATCTTTTCCTCAGCCTCACTGACCCAAGACCCTCTGGCCATGCTGCTAACACCTCTCATGGCAGGACATCACATCCTATAGGATGAGCCATGTCATAGTGGGGCTGCTTTTGCTGCTTAAAAGTTTCTCCACAGGCACTGGAGATTTATGCATTTCACTCTGTGAATGTTACATCTTGATGAAAAAGCAAAGAAAAATTAACCAAAATACTGAGTCCAAATCTGCCTCCCTTCTTAGGGAGTGACTCATCTGGAAAACCAGCCAGGGAAACAGGCTTTAATGACTACTGTTAGCTGAGAGAGATTCCTTCCTTTTTCATTTCCTTCCCCCTTCTCTTTTTTTGAGGTACTGGAGATGGAAGCCATGGGTGCTCTACCTCAGAGCTGCATCCTCATCCCTTTTTATTTTGAGACAGGGCCTTGCTAAATTGCTCAGGCTGGCCTTGAATTTGAGATCCTCCTGCCTCAGTCTCCCGAGTCACTGGTGTGCACCGGGTGCCATAATAAGAGAAATTTCTATTACAGAGGAAAATACCTTGATGGTCAGGAAAGAAAACCCCAGAGTAAGCATCAGAGTCCCCAGAGGGCTGAAATTAAGCTGAGCACTCTGGAGTGTCACACTCTCAGATACTGCTGACCAACAGGCAGGATCACATGCTTCCTCCAGCTCCTGAAGCTCCTTGAATCCCCCAACACTGAGCTCCAGGCTAGGCTCCCCAGTGCCCATTCCCAGGACTCAAATCCTTCTCCCTTGAGTGGTCTCTTTAGGGGTGAGCTTTGCAAATGCAGCTATGTCTTCCCATCTGTACCACTGCCACATTCCCTGTCATCTCCACTCACCACTTAACTTCACCCGTCTGCACGATGCATATAAATCAGATCACAGCATACCTCTCTGCTTAGAACCTTCCAGCAGCTCCCTACTGCAAACAGCATAAAACCTAACACCCTTACAGGGGCCTATAAAGTCTTATACACTGATCCCTGCTGCCCCCGCTTCTGAGCTCCTCTCTCCACATCTGTCTGATGCCAAAGCCTGAACACTTTACATACTGCTTTGTAGCAAAACCTTGGCACATATCTCTGCTCTTGAAGCCACACAGCTGCAGCGATAGGAACTGTCCCTACTGGAGGTCAACAGGAATCTCTGGATATCTTCTAAATATGAATAATTTGGAAAAATATTTTTAAAAAGCACTTTTGTCTAGTACTCAGCAAATCTAAAAAAGAATAGATAATCCATTTTGCACAGTGGTGAAAAGGAAAGGATTTTATTTATTTACTTTTCCTCAGGGTCTTTGCCAAAGTTCTCTTTGGAGATGTACAATTCAGTAGTTTTTAATATAATTGCAAAGTTGTACAACAATCACTACTATCTGATTCTGCAATAAAGTAATCTACTTTAGAAAGTCATTGATGACTTTAAAAATGCAAATGTCGGGAACTGCTCTCAAGAGTTTCTGAGGGGGTAGGACTCTGCATTTATTTTTTAAACATTTTTTATCTATTTTAATTGTGGTAATATACACATAATATTCAATTTATCATTTTCACCATTTTTTGTGCAGTTCAGTGACACTGAGAACATTCACAGTGTCGTGTATCTGTCTCCACCACCTACTCATAGAACTGTTTGGTCCTGCAAGACTGGAACTCTGTGTCAGTCAAGTAACATGCAAAAGTTCTGCAAGCACAGAATGTTTAAAGCTGTAGCTCTCTGAACATCCTTGACCCCATTCTTGTTTTGCTGGAAATGGTACTTGTCCAAGATCACTGACATCAGGTCTGGAGCTGAGATCTGTCTACCAAAGCTAACTCTAGTCCAATTTTGCATTTTTTTCTTTTTTTTTGGTGGCAGCACTGGGGATCAAAGCCAGGGCCTGGCTCTGAGCTACACTCCCAGCACTCAAGTCTGCCTTTGCTGAGCATCAAAGAAAATGACCCTTCAGTTCATGGACATTCTGGCGGGGTTTCCGTGTTGCCACGAAAAAAACCCTGCTGATTTCCTGAGACTTACAGAACAATTTAGACTCCAGGGTGATCTTAAATTCACATTTCAGATGCCAAATTGACTGCCAGAGTTTTCAGGCTTCAACAAGAAAGGCTCCTCCGCTTTAGGCTCAAGAGCCCTTCCAGGTCATCGGGGCCACAGTGAAGGCTGGGGGGAAAATGAGGTAGCACATACCCAGAAGTAGTCACAGTAGCTCCACTCCGTTGGCTTCAGCAGCTGCTGTTCAGGCATTGTGTCTGGGTGAGGGAATGTCACGCAATTTATCTGTAGTGTGCAGAATACAAAGAAAATTACTTCATTAGAAGGTCAGGAAAAGTGGGAAAGGTCTTGCTCGCTGGACAGAGCACAAAAGAGATCTCCCTTGGGTCCAGGTTGATGGACCATGCATAGGTATCTTCAGATGCTCCAGTGCAGTAGGCATTCATGCAAACCCCAGGGGTGGGAAATCAGGGCAAACTCTTTGGAGGGCAATTTAATAGGATCCATCACATTGCAAATATCTAGATCCTTTCACTTAGCAATTGTACTTCTAGGAGTCTGTGCGCAGATATGTTCATTCCTGTGTGCTGACAGAATATGAACATGGTTTTCATTACAATGTTATTTATGGTAGCAAAAGGCCATATCATAACCCCATTGTCCATCAGTAGAGGAGCAGGTAAGCAAAGTATGAGACCAAAAGATCTATGGAAGTTGTATCCATGGCAAAGGATAGTGATAAAGGTCTTATATATTGATAAGGGAAGTGACCAGGACATACTGTCATGTGGGAGAAAAAAAAGCAAGGTATAGAATAGTATTCTGTTGGTATAAAAAAAAATGTGGGGATATAAGCACATTTGTCTATTTCTGGGTAGAATCCTTCTGCAAAGTGATGAAATAATTTGTTCCCAAGGAAAAAATGGTGTGGGTGAGGGTCAGAGGTGAGAGGTTATTTCAAGATACACATTACATGAACAACTATAGTATAAAATTATAACCAGGCACACACTTGAAGCTAGCTTTGCCAAGGGCAATGTGGTACAGAAGTTTTGGGGTTGTCTCAGACTTTTTTCTGCCCAAGCATGTTGGAGGTGGTACTTGGCTGTCCCTGTTCTGTGAAAGCAGCTTTGTTCCTGCTTAGGTAGCTTTAAGTCCTGGATCCTTCTTTTCCTACTGGAGATGGTTAATTTGTTTTTTCTGAGAATGAGCCCTGAGTCATACTAATCTTTGCCCATCCCCACTTTTTTTGTAGCCCAAATACCTGCAAGGAGAAACTTTGGATGTTAAAGGAAACAGCGGTGCAGAAAATCCAAGGTTTGGGGGACAGTATGCAAACTCTGATGCCAGGCAAGGCATGCTAACCAGTGAGGAATCTGTTGTCATGGAAACTGCAGCTTGGAAGGGAGGGGAAGAAGCTCCTGCTTTGGGCAAGTACCAGGGTCCAGGGAGATGCCTCTGAGGGGCAGATTCACAAGCAAGAGGAGTCCAGTATTATCAAATGATGTGAGGACTGAAAAAAGAGGCTGGAATTCATGGTTTCTATGTGAATTCTCTCAATTGTTAAGTGCTGGCCATTCATTCAAAGCTTATTAACAATAAAAACAACACTGTGTAAGTCCATCAAACTCCTCTGTCAGCTGAATCAGGCCCAGGCATGGCCAGACATGACCTCTGTTTTGGGGACTCGAGGACAATTGGAAGTTAATCTAGCTCCTTCCTACCCTAGCAGCCAGGAACACACAGGTCTCACTTGCTGTCCTACAAGAAGAGCTGAGAAGTCCTAGCCAAAGGGAGGAGACCCTTCTGGATACTGACATCTGGTGAGATAAAGTAGGGGTTCCCACTCTGCAGAGACATGTTCCACAGTAGGATCAGGGGCAGGAATGACCCACAGAACTTTGGGGATGGGCGGCACTGTATTCTACCAAGGTCAAGATCAAGGTGGGTCCTCAAGATTCCAGAGTTGGGGAGTTTTCTCCTAATGCTGTGCACCCAAGGTGACCCTGGCTGCCAGCGACATGTTGGTTAGCCTCTCATGCCCAGCCCCAGGAGATGGTCTCTGCACAAACACACCACACTGTGTCCAGAGGTGAGTCCTCTCCATGGGCTTCAACAAACAGCAGGTGTTACTTGGTGCAATCGAGATAAATCAAGATGAATCTAGAACTTCCACATATTCCTTATTTTGTATTCCAGCGATCTTAATTACAACAAATAATGGTGATCATAGCCTACCTTTATTTTTCTTCAAAATGGAGCCCATGAAAATTTTAATCAAACTTAATGATATGAGAACTATGATTTAAAGTTAACAGGGCATTAAAAATCACAGAACTAGCTGGATGCAGTGGTGTACACTGTAATTCTGTATTTGAGAGCAATTTGAGAGGCTAAGGCAGGAGGATCACAAGTTCAAGAACAACACTGGCAATTTAGTAAGATCCTGTCTTAAAATAAAAAATGGAAAAGGGCTAAAGATGCTGCTCAGTGGAGTGCCCCTAGGTTCAATCCCCAGTACTAGGGTAGGGGTGGGGGAAAGGAACTAGCAGGTTGAAGGCATACATTCCTTCAATATTCAGTTGAAAATAGCAAAATTCAGGGGTGCTCAGGTCTCTTATATGATAAAGTGGTGTAGTATTTGCATGTTACCTATGTGCAACCTCCCATCCTTTAAATCACCTCTAGATTTATGATACCTAATACAATGTAAATAGTTGTGTTACTATATTGGTAAATAACGAGAAACAGTTTGTACATGTTCAATACAGATGAAATTTTTAAAGAAAAAATTTCAATACACAGCTGGTTAAATCTACAGATGTGGAACCTGCAGATACAGAGGCTGACTGTACTCAGAAGCAGATACAAATGCCTCTAAAATACACCATCCTCTACCCCTTGCCCTCTTCCTTCCTCTTTTCCTGCCAAACTGCTCTTGGCCTGAGGCTCTCCTTGGGGAAATATCCTCCTACAAAGAAGACCTTGACCACGAGAGGATACTTGACCCGAGGTCGATTAAAATAGGAGGGGAAATGGGTCTTGCTCAGCCTTCTCTAGGTTATCCACCCTCAGAGAAAGAATGCTATTGCCCACCTCAGGCTGCCCACAAAGACAGATCCCATTAGCCTGAAGGGGCGATGACACCAGAAACAGCCCCTTCCATGACACATCCCAGCTAACTCCAAGCCCAACCATCTGAAAGGCCTCTGAAGGTCTCCAGGAGGGCTGGGACTCTTCCTAAGTCTCACTCAGTTCTTTTTTTTTTCTTTTTTTATCTTAGAGACAGCAGGCAGCGTGCTTTGGGGTCAACTGGAAGGTCTGTTGAAACACAACTGCTGAGTCCCCACTCCCATAATTTTTGATTCAGGAGGTCTGGGTGCGGCGCAAGCTCCCAGGATTTGTGATGATCCAGGGACCACACTCTGAGAAGCAGCATTCATCACACACGCTGCAGGGAGCCGGCAACCACCAGTAGGGCTTTGTGACCACCAAAATGGAAAACACAAAGAGGCATGAGCCCCACAGCCCCACTCTTAAAATCTTATATGGTTTCTTACCATCTTCTCTGTGGGGTTGACTTTATTTTCAAGATTATATATTTTGTCTTCATTGCCTGAGGTTCTGTCTTCCAAATGGTCTCGTCTGTTGGTGATGCTTTCTATTGAATTTTTTATTTGGTTTACTGATTCCTTCAATTCAAGGATTTCTTCTTGATTTCTTTTCAGGATCTTTATCTCTTTACTGAAATAATCTTTCACCTCCTGAAACATATCTCTGATTTTACTCCTTACAAACACCTTCTGCATTTGCCCTCTTATATCATTCTTTAAGTTGTAGAACAGTTTTACTAAGTACATTCTGAACTCCTTCTCTGACATTTCTTCTACTGTTTTGTTCATGGATTCTATTATCGGAGCATCTTGGTTGGTTTGGAGCACTTTACTTCCTTGTTTTTTCATGTTGTTTGTGTGTCTTTCCATCCAGCCGTGTGGATCTGAGGCAGTAGTTTCTACCCTGTAGACTTATGGTGTCCCTGAAGGTTTCCAGTACCTCGCCTTTGAGAAGAAGACCAACATTAACAGCACCTAATGCAAACAATATACCACCTTAAACCAATTAGCTCCTCTTGAGGTTGTTTTGTTGCAATACACAGAAATGATGTATTCAATTATTATCTACAATACAAACAGCAAGTTTGCAAAAGAGACTTACAATTTCAAATGGTGGACAAAGAGAACAGAAGTGGTAGAGGATATGATGTCTATGAGGAAGGAGAAGTGAGGATGCAAGTAAAAAATTATAGGGAGAATAAAAGAGGAATTAATAGAGGCTGGCTGTTAGCAGAAAAAAAAGAGAATCCAGGGAAACAGATAAGGAGAGGAAAAATATACATAAAGTAAAAAAATAAATAAAAATAAAAAAAGGCTGGGCACGGTGGCACATGCCTGTAATCCCAGTGGTTTGGGAGGCAGAGGCAGGAGGATCACAAATTCAAAGCCAGCCTCAGCAAAAAGCAAGGCGCTAAGCAATTCAGTGAGACCCTGTCTTTAAATAAAATACAAAACAGGGCTGGGATGTGGCTCAGTTGTTGAGCGCCTCTGAGTTCAATCCCCAGTCCCCCAATATAAGAAACAAAAAAAAGTAAAAATAAAAGAACATACAACAAAACTGTAATGTGCTATTCAGACATCTCAGTCCTCAAGGAACTGAGACATGAAAAATACTTTGTTTCAAAAATGGCAGAGATATGAAAGGGGGGAAAAAAAGGATCTTGATAGAAAATGTTGGAAGACTGCACCCTCAGAAGTCTCTTTTGTGTACCCCTTGTATGATATAGGAGCCTGATCTTAGCCCTTCCGTCCCCTGCAGACCCCACACAATTCCTGGTCTCTGATTTAGTCTCCAAATTCGATCTCCATTGTCCCTGTCCTTTGGAATTCCTGGTCAGGCACCTTTCTCCCTGGCGGTCCTGAGGGCTGGGAGCCAGGACCTGTGTGCCTTTCACAGAGAACTTTTCTGTATGGGCTGGAAGGCTGTGTAGCAGCCAGCGATGGGTCAGGTTGCGGGGGAAGGGTTGGGAGACTGGGGATTGGGGAGCCGGAGGTCCCTGGGTGCTGATGCCAAACCTGGGGAGACCCAGGGTCAGTGGATATGGGACTGGGGAGGGGGTTGGGGACCCCTATCTGTCCCACAGCGTTTCAGGACTGGCGGAGCTGGGTGAGCCCAGCTTTCTCCGGCCTTTCCAACCTGTGTTCCCTGGGGTGAAATGCTCCCAGATTCTGACTTTCCACTGGATTGCTAGGCTTAGGCCCACGCAGACCCAGCTGCAAACTCACAGATCGGGGTTTCTCCGCCACGCTGCTGTCCCAAGATGGCTCCTGGATCACGACAATGACAATAGGCCCCAGGGAGGGAACTTCCCTTCTGATTTCCCTACCTGCCCTCACACCCCGCCCTAAACTAACCCCCCCATCAAAATTCCTCCCATGACCTGGCCCTGCCCACTCAAAGTAGCTAACTCCTCCCAAGACCTGGCTCCGTTAAGGCCCCATAAAATCCAGACCCTCCTGGGGGCCCGCTGCCATTTTACCCCCCCAAATGTGCCCCTCCCATGCCTGACTGCTTGCCTCCCCTGCTTAATAAAGGGCATCGCTGATCCCTCGAGGTCCGTTCCTGTTTGGGTCATTTGTGCTTTCGAGAAGTTCCTCCTTCCTTTTTTTATATCCGACTAATGAGTCAAGCAGTCGGTGGTTGGGCTAGGGCAGACTGCCTGCCCCGCCAGCCTCAGGAGTTTTCACTCTAAGCCGCAGGGAGACACCACGTGGTGTTCCCGCTGTTGGAGTTCTGGTAGCTGAGCTAAGAGAAATGGCTCCTCGCACTATTCCACCATCTTTTCTTCTAAAATCCTGTATGATCCCAGAGAGATGCCAGTTGGAAACTAGAAGGGTCAGAGGTCTAGAAGGTGAGGGGTTCCTCCAAAGGCCCTGTAACGACCTGCTGGCTGGACTGGGAGGCAGGAGTGAAGGCAGGAAAATTGGGGCGACTCAGGACTCATCCTCTTGCTGCTTATGCCACTCCGTGAGGCCATCAGTTTGGGGATGGCCTGGCCAGGAGCCCCACTCTGGTTTCAGGATTTCTCACTCCCACTAGTTGCCAGGGACTTCCCTGCACCCCCTGAAGGGCATCTGGAGAACTGTACGTCACTGGCCTCCTGGGAGGTGTCCTACTGACTTTAGGTGTTCCTGGGGAGCCCTTATCAGGCTCCTGGCCAAGAGCTTTGCTTCCATTCTTATTTTATCTTTCCAATAACCCTATAGGCAGGGAACTATGAGAATTTTATATGACAAAGCTGAGGATCACAGAAGTGAAATATTTGAATCCAGATCCAGCTGACCGCAGAGCCAGGTCCTCCATCATGAGGCCCTTGGATGGACCGTTTGCTCATCCACTCTCTGGACATTTGTTGAATGGCTACTCAGTGCCACATTCCAATGCAGATCCTCCCAGCGACCTGCACGTATACATTTGTGATGATATTTCTCACTGTGGTTTGGTTAACATTTCTCTTCTTCAACAGCCTGACTCCTAGGGGAAGGAGGCCATCTTTCCCCTGCAGTTTCCCCTGTGCCTGGCACAGCATCAGGCACACAGTGGGTGCCCCACAAATGAGGGCTGTGTGGTGTGTGCATGTCCAGGAAGCAATCAGAGCTGAAATGCTTGCTGCAGCAGCCTGGTGCCACTCAGATGAGGAAACCGAGGCGCAGAGAGGTGCATGCTACAGCCCACTGTCATGGGACTGAAGAGGGGCCGAGCAGGGTGCAGAGCTGGCTTCTAAATCCTGGGCCATTACTTCTATGAAAGTGACTTGGTCTGACCTGTGACCTCCAGGCCTCAAGCCCAGGCTTGTACCCCTGGACCAGAGGGGCTGGGAGGCCTTTAAGGCTCCATCCAGCAGGGCCCCAAGTCCCAAGCAGGAAAGAGAAGGCAAGACAGGACTATCCCTATAGAAAGTTCCATGTGTGGATTCCTGTCCCCTCCTGGGTGACATTTTCCTGACAATTGATACTAGGGTCCAGCTATACCTCTGGGAAAGTTTGTCCCCTCCCAAAGCCTCTTAGAACAGGAAGAGCCTCCATGCCATCTTATACCCTGCATACACAGGAGATGATCTAAGGAGCTGCTTTCTGTTCACCAATAGCTAAGGTTGTGCCAGCCACCTTCCTAAGTGCTTTATTACATTAAATCATGTAAGCCTCAACATGAATTAGCTCTATCTTAGACGGGTAGATTGAAGCACAGAGACATTAAGTTACTTACACAATATCACATAGCTTTTATATAATGGTGGGTCAAGGTCTGAATCCTGGTGATCTGGCGCCAGACTTGAGGCACCTAACCCTTGTCACACTACCTTTCCGAAGCAGGAAGGGAAGTTTAACAGGGAGCCGGAGAGGGATATGGCTCCCAGAGGGTACTAGGAATGAGGAGTTCCAGTGGCCACTCGCAACCTCATCTTCCCTAAGATCCCCAGCCTTGACCAGTTTCATCTTCACACTAGTACCAATGCTGTTCTTTCCAACCCTCAGACAAATGGGGTAGCACTCCCTGCTCTGCCTCAACTGCGGGGGTGTTCACTGTGCAGCTGGCAGTCCTGCCAGTCCTGTACAGGGGCAGACAAACCCACAAAGGCTGCCATCCAGAAACTCTGAGGATGCCAAGGGGGTTGTAGCTGCTCATCACAAGCATGGGCCACCTGAAGGGCTAATGTAGGGGGGCCCTAGGGCATCTCAGCCTCAGTCCTCGCTGAGCATGGGGCTGTGCTGGAGAATAGAGGCCATGGCCTCCTTTCAGCGACTGTCTGAGCAGGCTGCCTGCAGACTGACAGGACACAGCTTGACAACCAAGGGCTCCAGCGGAGCGGACTCTGAATGTTCCCCCTGGAGGGAGGCTGACTCAGGAGGGTAGGGGAGAGCTAGGACTCTGGGTGAACAGAGGAAGACCACAAGGGCTCATCTCCAGACCTCTAGGCTCCCAACCAGGATCCTGTGGCTTTAGATGGGCTAGGCTGGGGAGCTGAGGCAGAGGATCACAAGAGTCCCCAAATTATCCTTCCAGGAGAGAGTATGGCCCTGTGACTTTGCTGTCCTCTTTCCTGGAGTTCTCAAGATTTGGACATGACATACTTGTGCCCAGAGCTCTGAGCTGCCATTAGCACCCGTCACTCCCAATCAAACAGCCCGCTCCACCTGCCAGCCCAGCATTGCTGACAGAAGGGACGAGAGCCAGGCAAGGCTGCCAGCCCCTGCCCACTGCTGCCAGGCTACCCACGTGTCTACCCCTTCAAAACCAGCTCCAGGCTACGCAGCTTCAGAATCCAGCTCCGTTCTTGCTCCTCGGCCTTGGACACACCACCCTTTGCTGCCCAGGCCTGGAAATGCCTGCTCCTTAGGATCAGACAGCACAGGAAGTTGCTCACCTTATCCTCACATGCCAAGGACAGGAAAGCTCATGTCCCAGCCCTCTTCTGAGCATTTCCTCCTGCAGAAGCCCTGAGTTCTGGAGGATCGAAGCCCAGAGCAAGAGGCCAGGTACAGAGAAAGAGCACTGGGTCGGGGGAAGAGCAGTAGTATAGAAGTCTTCATCTGGAGATACTTGGGACTGTGGTGGCCAGTGATGGGCGCGGAGGCTTCCTGGGCTGGCAGTTGGGAGACTCTACTTCTTGCTCCCTCTGGGACCCTTAGCTAGCCCCATGACCACCTCCCCACAGCTTTGCTCAGTATCCCCAGCAATAATGCTTCAAGGCAAGAGTGTTTATTTCAAAGCTCTGGAAGTTTTGGTAAAAATACAGAATTTCCTGGCCTGGCATCAGAGATACCCACCATAGGTCTGGATACCTTTCAGGAATCTGAAATTTAAATAAGTATCTCAGAGGCCTGGAATACTAACTACATGTCACAGGCCATCTCAGAAGCACTGACACAGGTCAGTGGGAAGGAACAGGGGAGGCACCAAGCAGGGGAGGACAAGGTGTGTCATTCTGAGGAGACTCAGGGCCACACTTAGCCCACTGACAGAGCTTGAAGCTCTGGCCGAACGACAGAGCCTGGCAGGTGCCCCACTGTGTGGCCCGGGCACCGTCACGACAGGTCTTTGTGACAACTGTGGTCAACATAACACTCATTCTTCATTTTTCCCACTTCTTTTTCTTTTAGAATTCTAACATGAGCTCCACTACCATGTTTTTCTCTTCCGCCTTTCCCGCTATTCCAGGAGACTTTGGGGGAGCTCCTGCTTTACCCTGGCATTCTGGGGCATCTGGTGACAATTTTGAACACTGAACTGTAAGTCTGCACCAGAGGTATGTCCATGCCCTGCCTGGCTCCAGGAGCTCCTCCAGAAACAGGCTCAAAGATCCAGCAGGCTGAGCCTCGCTGCCCAGCCCTCAGGAAACAGAGGAAGGGAGGTCAAGAGGGACTGAGACCTGAGAAACCAGGCTGGCTCCAGAAGGGGACTGCCAGTGGGCAGGAGCATAGGCTTTGAATCCTGATGCTTTCTGCTGGGTGACCTTGGGTGAAGTGCCACTTCACGCCTCAGCTTCCTCATTTGTAACAGGGTGATATCACACTTATGTGTACAGAGCACTTTCCATGTGCCAGCTCTGCTTTAAGTGCTATGCATACATAGACCCGCTCAGTCCTTATACCATCCCTATGTCTCAAAAGCCCCCAATTCCCTATTTCATAGATGTGGACACTGAGTAATTTGCTCTAGTTGTTGTACAGCTTTTAAGTGACATAAATGACACTCTGGCTTCAGAATCCAGGATAATCACTCTACTATATTGATTCTATTAACTACACCTCACATCGCTAATAGGCAAAATGAATTACTTGGAACACTGTTTATGTGTTAGAAATGCACATAAAAGCTATGAGTATTATTGTTGTTACTGTTTGCTTAAAACTCTTTTTCCTGCAAAGATGAATCTTTCATGAAATGCACTGATTCCTGGTTTGATCTGCATAGGGGTGGTCAGAATGGGTTGAAACGGTGTTAGACGGAGCCAAGATAGTAATCCCCTGTCTCCAATACCCCTGCACTTGTGAAGACAGGTAACCTAGGACCCTACTTCTCAAGTCTCTGAGTTGTGGGCTGTTGAGCAGCTGGACAGCTCCTCTCCCCATTTGGAAGACCCCCCCTGTTCACATCCAGCTCCTCCACCCAGCACAGAGCTGCCATGGGAAGGTGGAGGAGGGGCTCCCATTTGGTCTCCACACGGGCACTTGGTGGGCTTTTGGAAGAGCCCTGGGGGGCAGATTGCCCCATTTAGGTGGAAGCTGCCTGCTTCTCATTAGGAACTCCCAGGAACTCTATTCTTAGGGTGTTTTCTCTTGCTTTTAACTTTGACATCTTCCAGAAGTTTCCCCGCACAAAAGCAACCCTGCCGTGGCTGTAATTTGCACGTCACATCACTTGCGCACAGCATAGCCCACCCCTTCAGCCCACTCCTGCACTCCTACCTTCCCCTGCCCGCCCCACAGAAAGGGCTTCTGCATCATCCCCACAGCCCTCCTCCCACCCCTCCACCAGGGGAGAGAAAGTGGAAATGTGAAATTGACAGAAGAAGGGGAGGTGGGCTGGGGAACATCAGCTAAATCCAAGCTTTTGGAACTTCCCCATTTCCAGGCTGGGCATCACTTCTGCTTGGCGGTCCACGTTGCCATAGCAACAGACCAGCTGTGGTCAAATGCCCCAGCCTGCTGCCCAAACCTGGGAGCACCCCGCGGGAAGCCACTTACTGTGATGGTGTTTTCCTTGCTCTGCTTTTTGCCTGGTGACAAGGATCCCAGGTTCTGGGGAGAGAGGTAAGAAACATCATCAAAGCTGTTCTCCATATTGGACTGTTTTTTCCCCCCATTCAGGTTCCTTGAGGGTGGAGGGATTGGTGAAAAGCCCTGTGCTGGGGAAGTTCAGGGATGCTCAGCCTGCTGTCAACTCCCAGTCACCACGCTGTGGGCCAGGGCATAAAGGAAAATTCCTGAGCACACACGCTGCTCCTGTGCCCGGCTCTCAGGCAAACTGGAGGAAGCCTCCTGCATAGGCTACGAGAAAATTGTTCCAAACCAGGTCTCCCCTCCTCTTCTCTCATTCTGTGATTTGGGGAGTTAACCCCTCCGCTGCCCTCTGCTGGTAACCGGTTCCGCGTGCTGCTTACTGCTTGTGTGCCAGAATCCACTGGGGAGTGAAGAGTTAAAGCAGATGGCACTGAGGACCTCTTGGCACTGAGGACTCAGCACATGACGTGTTATTCAGAAACCCCCAGGTCCAAAATATCAAGCCCTAAACATATAAACGTGCACAGGGGCGCTGCTCGGCCACCTCTGCGACTTAATCCTCTCTCAAGCTCATGAGCCGGGAGGAATTTCTGAATAGAACTGAGTGTCAGGTTTTGGACTATCTTTTTGTTTTCCCTGTTGCCAGCAAGGAAATAAGGGTCCCAAATATTTCTGAGCTCACAAGTCCTCAGCAGCTTGTGGAAGTCCTAGGACTGTGCTGAGAGGGAAAATTAAAGGTTGCCAGTTTAAAAAAAAAAAAAAATGCATTTGCCATAAGAACCTAGGACTCTAAAGAGACCTTCGGTCCTGGGTCTTGGTTGTTCTATTGAATTTGGAATTCAACACTAGAGGTCCCCAGGCAAGACCTGTAGTGTTCCCATCCTGAGTCACACAGTGACCTGGGAGCAGCTTACTCTAAGGCACTGTGGATAGCCATCCTCTGAATGTCCTGAGCCTGAGACGGAGACTTATCCTATCTTTGGGCAAGTATAAGAAAGTGGCTGTTACTTTTAATAGGATAGGAAAAGCTTCTCCAGGGACCCTCAAAGAAACTGGCAGCCCCACTCCCAGGCCAGTGTAACCCTAGACCACCTGGTCAAATGAGCATGTGCAGGAGGGGGTCAGCCCCAGCCTCAGGAGCCCATCCGTGACACAGGCCAACGAGGCTTTAGCGCGTCCCTGACTATGCTCTGTCTTAACTGCTATGCAATCCTACTTGGGCTGTTAAATAAAGTCAACTCGTGAAAACTGATATCCTTAGAGTGCTTAGTGCAAAGGAACCTGCAGGACTAGCCATTTCACAGACAAGAAACTATTTACTGGCTTTGAGACCCCAGCCAAGGAACCTGACCTCTTTGAGTCTCCCTTTCACCATCTACATAATGGATTATCATCACTGGTCCTCAAACTTTGAGATGTATCAGAATTCACTGAGGTGCCTGCCCGAAATAGAGTCCCAACTGTATCTCCCAGAGATGCTTCTCCAGCAGGTCAGTCTCAGGTGGGGCCAGCTCCTTTCCTACACAGTCTGAAGACTTCACTTGGAAGTATGCTGATCTGATCCACCTTCTGTTATTTTATCCAGGCGCCTCTACTTAACTGCCTGGCCACCTCAAGAGGCTCTGGGGCAATGTCAGACTTGTAGTCAACTATAGCTTCTGTAGACATTTTTAAGGCATCAATCCATCCAGATGGCACACCTTGTACTTTCCCATACTATCAGTGCTGCCAAGGGCACTTGCCAAAACTGCCCAAAGAAGAAGGCAGACAGGGGCCACATAGCAGGATCCCCAGGTGCTGGCCACCAAGGAGAAGAGACAGGGGCAGAAGTCCCTCCACAGGTTCTCTTACATGGACACTAGCCAATCACATACCTGCCACAAAGGTGCATCTGGGGTTGATTTTGTGGTCTGCAATCTGTCTGTCAAGGGATAACTTTACATTGCCACCATCACCACTGCAGGTCATCAGGGAAGCAACCAGTACCCCGGCAGACTTGGCCATAGTCTTTGTGTCTGCATATGGATGCCATGATGATGGGAATGCAGACGCCATGATGAGGAAGATAACTAAGGGGGAGGGAGCATTGCAAGAGCCACCATCTAGTGAGTGCTTGCTTATGACAGCAGGTACCAGGCTTGCCATTTGACATGGTTAATCTCATTTAATATTACAACCCCAGCAAGTTGCATGGCTTCTCATCTGTTTTACAGACCATGACATTGAGGCTTGCAGAAGCTAAATCATCCAGAGTCACAAGACTAGTAAATAGACCAGTGGAAACTGGAAACTAAGCCTGCATAATTCTTTCCTCTATCTTCCGCCATCTCTCTACTGTGAGACCTGAGACAGCATCTTATTTTCCAAATGCCTTTGCAGTGGGGGTGAAGGAAAAGATCTCCATCATCCATGAGTATTTATTTCAGGACCACATGTACAAGACTCTGTGGAATGAGATTGGATACCTCCTCCCTATAACTTGGGTCAGGATAGGAATACAAATCATGTGTCTAAGTGTGGGAGTCAGTATCTCCCCTGGTGTCTCCTATCAGCTGTGTATCACTTCAACCAGTGTAGATCAGGTGTCAAGGGATGCCCTAGGCTACCAACGGACTCTGTGTTGGCCACTGGTGACCTGTGCCTATTGATTCCAACTTCACACACATGTCCACGCACTACATACATGAATCGTCATGGATGTGTGTACACACACACACACACACACATGCATATCACATAACCCCCCCCACCTTGTAGTACTCCATGGAAAGGACCCAGAGGAATGACCCCTTCATCATGGTAAAAACACCAGCTACAATTTGGTTTCTAAATACTATTTCCTATTGAAATGAACCCGTTTCTTGGAAAAATGACTAATTGCAAATACAAGGTAGACCTGGAACATATTAATGTGCAAGGAGGTAAGAAAATACACAAATATAAAACAAAGGGACACAGGAGCCAGCTGAAAGGGCTCCCACAGGCCACATTTGGGCCCCTGTGAGCAGGAATACGAATGACTTCAATGCTAACTCCAAAGGAGGAGGAGGGAACCTTCATTCAGAAGAGTGCCAATCAAAATCACAAGGAATGAGAACACCATTTGGAAACCTCAATATCAAAAGAGTTTAAGGTCATGATCATCGCGGATGTGCAAAGCACTGGGTGAGAAGAGTGCTGGGGAACAGGACGGTCACTGTGTATCACCCTGGCACCCCATAGATTATTGACACATTATATGTCAATAATCTCAAGCAGGAAAGGGAAAATGAACCCCTGCAATAGACACGTCTGGTCATCACCATGTTAACCAAGAGCTCAAACTCAGCCTCTCTGTTGGGGTGCAAGCCTGGGAAGTGCCTCCCTGTAAGATGTAAGGAGAACAACTCAGCGTGCCCTACATGGCTCCCTCGCCCAAACCGCCTAACCTGGATCTCAGCAAAAGACAATTAGATCAGGAATGTAGGTCATTCTGTGAGCCAACTGACCGGGACTCTTCAAAAAATAGACTAAAAGCCAATGTAAGAAAAGACAAAAGGAAAAAAATGTGTGAGGGACCCACCTAGATGAAGAGAGATTATAGTGGGGATATAGATAAAATGGTCTAGCCACACAATGGATATTATCCAGTCATAGGAATGAAGATCTGACCTGGGCTACAACACAGACTTCCCTTGAAAACACTAGGTGTGAAAGAAGCCAATGACAAAGAACCACAAACAGCATGATTCCACTTACATGAAATGTCCACCATAAGAACATCCACAGAGACAGAAAGTAGAACAGTGGTTGCCTAAGGCTTGCGGGGGGGTGGTCTTTGGGATGATGAAAATGTTTTAAGATTCATTGGGATTATGGTACAACTCTGCAAATATGTGAAAAAGTCCACCAAATTATGTTTTAAATGGGTGAATTGTAGCTAGGTGCAGTGGTGTATGCCTGTAATCCTAGCAACTTGGGAGTCTAAGGCAGGAGGATTGCAAGTTGAAGGCCAGCCTCAGCAACTTAGCAAGACCCTATCTCAAAATAAAAAAATATAAAAAGGACTGGGGATGTGGCTCAGTGGTAAAGCACCCCTGAGTTAAATCTTTAGTACCAAAATAATAATATCATTTAATAATAACAATAGAAATACATTATACTATAAGTTATACCTCAACAGAGGTGTTTTTGAGAGAGAGAGAGAGAGAGAGAGAGAGAGGGAAGAGAGAGAGAGAGACAGATACAGAGACAGAGAGAGATGGGCTAAGGAGAGAGTAACCAATATGCCCACATGTGAAACTTGAATGGATCTTGGACTGGGGAGAAGAGCAGACTATAAAAGGCAGCTGGGGAAAACTGAGGAATTTATGTATAGGCTTAGTATACAGATTTATATTTTCTTAAATGTTATAACAGCATTATGCTGTCTTTCCTGCTTGAAAAACATTTTGAAATATTTACATTTAAAACAATATGCCAGGAGCCAGGCGCACTGGCTCACGCTTGTAATCCCAGCACTTTGGGAGGCTGAGACAGGAGAATCGCGAGTTCAAAGCCAGCCTCAGCAATGGCAAGGTGCTAAGCAACTCAGTGAGACCCTGTCTCTACATAAAACACAAAATAGGGCTAGGGATGTGGCTCAGTGGTTGAGTGCCCCTGAGTTTAATCCCTGGTACCAAAAAAAACCCAAAACCAAACCAAACCAAACCAAACCAAACAAAAAAACCAATATGCCAGGAATTTGCTTTAAAAATTGGGGGAGAGGGCTGGGATTATAGCTCAGTGGTGGCACTTGCCTCGCATGCATGAGGCACTGGGTTCAATTCTCAGCACCACATAAAAATAAATAAATAAAGATATTTTTTAAAAAAGAAGAAAGTCAAATTCAAATTAAAAAAAAATTGGGGGAGAGGGCTGGGGATATAGCTCAGTTGGTAGAGTGCTTGACTCACATGCACTGGTTCAATCCCCAGCACCACAAGAAGAAAAGAAATTGAGGGAGAGGCATTAGGGATACAGATGGGAGCATAAATGATATGGGATTAATAAGATGGGCCAAGTGCCAGTAAATCACTGAAGCTAAATGATTGGTCTGTGGGACTTTATCAGAGTATTCCCTCAATTTGCATAAAGATGTGCAAATTCCCTTAATAAATATTTTTTAAAATTTTTTTCTTTGCCTTTGATTCCAGAGAATTCCTTTCTATTTATATTTTTAAACCCTTCCCCAGTCTGGTATCCTTACTGCACCTGGGCAGCTCTGCTGTCACTGTGAGGACTGACAGGGCAGGTGTGGCATATATAAACTGCTTGCTAAAATGCAGCGGGCCATTCACAAATGACTCAGCAGGACCCTGCTCCAAATGTCTTCACAGCCTGTTACCATTCTCTGCAAATAATCTTTGGGGTCCTGTTCCTTTGGTCCTATCCCCATCGCTTTGCCAAGCCAAGCTAAGCCCCTGTTCATCCTTCTAGTCTTCAACTAAGTATCTTTTCTTCGGGAGCCCATTCCTGACATTTCCACCCCTACCCACCACCACGATAGGTCCTTACAGCATGTTTCCTCTAGCCCTTATCATTGATGAAATTACATAATCATTTATAAAATGTCTTTCTCCCATACCAGCTACAGACTCCCCCATCAAGGCAAGCGCCACATCCTTCTGTGTCTCAGTGCCTGGCAAAGATGTAAATAAATGCTCACTGGAACATGTGGTACTAAATTGGCGGAGAGGTGGAGCATGGCAGACATTCATCAATGCCCCTCTTTCCACCTCTAGTCTTCAATGGGTCCCTTCAGTTTCCAAGTCCTGAGTCCCATTCTCTTTCCTTCCTCTGTCTTCCTGGGGAAGTTCATGGCACGTCAGAATAACTGAGAAATGGATCACAAAAGGGCCTGGGCATTGGTGGGCAGGAAGGAAATGGACTGGTTGGGACTTGCTTCTGCAAAGACTAGCAAGACTCAGCCTTTGATCTCCTACCCCTCCTCCCAGTCAGGAGGTCTCCATTTATCTAGTACCTTCAGTGCCCTGCAATAGGATTGCATTACTAAAACTGTCCACTGGGTGGCACCAGATCACCACCACCTGTGCCCATCCATCCAGGTGTGCCAAGGCTGGGCATGCGAAAGGGCAGAACCCTCAGGAACCCCTGGGGCACTCAGCTATAGGATCTACTTATGACAGGGCATGGTGTAGACACACTCCTGGTTTCCATGAAAATTAGGCATGCCCTCCTCCCTTCTCTAGTAGCCTGCTCAGCGAGGGGCAACTAGCAGGTGACAGACTGAACACAAGACTTTGTGGGGTTTGTTAGTCTGAGCTCTGTCACTGTAACCCTGTACAAACCACACTATCTATCCCACACACTGCCTCTGAAATGGGTGCGTGTTCCTTCGTTGGTTCATTCATGCATGTTTCAAAAATAGAGTATAATTGTTGTGAGTTATGATTGACAGCCTGAGATGGTGTGAGTGAATCACCCTGCATGCTGGACGAGATGTTATACTTAGGGATCCTTTGTTGGTAGTACTATCTGCAAAAACCAAACCTTAAAATTTTATGTTTAGCCTATAGCACCTTTTTGGATAACCAACTCTGCAGATGCACAAACTAAGACAAACAGTAGTAGCTTTCATATCCAAATGCCACTCTTTCATAGCCTAACAGAACTGAATCCCCAATACTAGTAGCTTCCCCTTCCACTTTTATGTTTTATAATGGAAAACTAATAAGACAGGTGCAGTGGTACATGCCTGTAATCCCAGTAACTCGGGAGGCTGAGGCAGGAGGATCGCAAGTTTGAGGACAGTGAGGACAGTTAAGATCTTGTCCCCCAAAATAAAGAAAGGGCTGAGCATGTAGTTCAGTGGTAAAGTGAACCATTACTACAAAAATAAAAGCCTATAATGTCTTCTATAAAAGTAAAATGTTTTCATTTTAAGAAATTAAAAACATAGTTAAAAATGTAAAGGAAGTAAAAATTACCTATGATCTTTGATCTAGGCTTTGCAACTTCAGCATAAATTGTATTTTCACATGGGGTGATGTTTTCCTGTGGGATATTTAGCAATGTTCCTACATTTACTCACTAGATTCCATTAGCACCCTATCCACAACTATAACAAACAAAAGTCTCTCTAATGTCCCTAAATGTCCCCTGAAGGAGAACCACGGTCTTAGATGCAGATAAAACCATCATAAATGTTCTAGTTTCTTTTTCTTTTACTCATTTTTCTTCACATAAATATAGGTTTTCTTCTCACAAATAAGACTGACAATATATATTATTTGTGTTCTGTTCTTCCTACTTGATGTTAAATTGTGAGCATTTCCAGCAGTCATTGAATTTTTTTAGACGAATCCCTTTTAAATGGCTGCAGAATATCACTAGCTGGTTAGATGTCCAATGCAATAATCCATTTCCCCATCTCCTTTTGCTGTACAATTAGGTCGGGTCCAATGTTACAGGGCTATAAATAATGCTCAGGGGAATGGCCTTAAGCATAAATCAGAACCCATGAATATATTCCAAGAACAGACGCTGGAAGAGAAATTCCTATGTCAAAGGACCATGATTCACACTATTAAATCAGATTCTGAGTTATAAATTAGTTATGCCAGTAAACATTTTCTGAAATGGTTGAGTAACAACTTCATAGCATTTCTGGAGGCAGAGGGAGTCATGTTTTAGTAGGGAAAGAAGAATGGGAAAATGTTCTTCCCGATGATGCTCAGGGTAGCACCAGTGTTTTTTATTGAGATTAAACTATAAGCAGCCAGGTGTGGTGGCACACACCTGTAATCCCAGCAACTCAAGAGACCGAGGCAGGAGGATGACAAGTTCAAAGCCAGCCTCAGTAACTTAGGCCCTAAGCAACTTAGCAAGCCTCTGTCTCAAAATAAAAAAATAAAAAGGGGATGTGACTCAATGATTAAGCACTCCTGGGTTCAATCCTTAGTACCAAAAAAAACAAAAACAAAAACAAAAATGAAAAAAGCCTACAAGCAGAATCAGTCTGATTTCTTCAAAAACACTTGCAAGTCAGATGACAAGTAAGTTTCCCTTGTAGCAGACTGACAGAGTTGTGTTGGGGAGGCTACTTGGGAGCTCAGCAGCAAACACCCAAATCCAGGTTGATTCACGATAGGTGTTATAAACAGAAAAGTGAGCAGGACAGAAACATTGCTGTGTACTATTGACTAAGCCTAGATCCCTACTACTTGGGCTTGGTCCCCAGCAGCATCAGTATTGCCTGGGGGCTGGCTGGAAATACTTGCCCTACCCTAGACCTCTTGGATTAGAATCTATATTTTTAACAAGAGGCCCAGGTGGCTCAGACATCTATGCTGATTTAAGAAGTCCTGACCTGTCCAAATGCTCTGCCAGAGCTAACTGAACTGAACCTGAGCCCAACCAACACTCAGCCTCTTTTCCAAAAATTAACACTCTTGCCTGTGTTGGAGCTGAGTATTACATTTTAACTGACGGTACCAACAGAGCACAAGGGTTTTTCTTTCACTGACTGGTACATCGAAGCCACTGAACAAGCAGCTCTTGTTCTTATCAATATCAGCAATGTTATCATAATCATCCTTAATCATCATCATCATCGTCACCACCACCCCTGGGTTCTGGCATTTTAATTCCAAAAAGAAAAAAGAAAAGAAAATCCTGATAGAATTTGGAAGCTTCATTGAAAGTCTCTTCTTGATAACAACTTGTGGGTAGATGAAGTAAGATGAGCCCTCAGCCTCTTCGAGCAGCTCAGTGCCACTGGGCAAACCATGGACAGGGCTTCAGGCCCAGCCGGACCTGAGTCACTGGGTGAGCCTGCACAAATCATTTAACTGGTCTGTGTCTCTGTGATCTCACACACTGTGGCAATGGTACTGACGCCTACATTGTGCCCTTGCACTAAATGTCACCTGAGACAGTGAATGGGAAAGCAGCTTGGGAATTGTGAAACACTGTCAATTCTTTCCATCCCATAGCTATCTCTGTGATGGCTTAGCAAGTGAGATCATCAAATTGTACTAATATAACTCCAATGTGGGTAACCTCTGGGGATGAGAGGGATAAGGGATGGAAAGGGAGCTTGGCTGGCCTGTCCCCACTCTTAAGGTGATGAGAAATCTGGCTGTGTACGTCAGGAATAAAGACAGCAGAATGGATCCCTCTGCCCTGACAGTTAGAACCCTGTTATCCTCTCTTCCAAACCACCCTCACTGTCTAAAAAACTAACAGACTACAATGATCCAACCCTCGCCCCATGAGGAAACACTAGAATATCCCAGATCCACCAGTCACTTTCCACCTAGGGGCTAGAACTGGGCTGCAGCCACTGGGACTCCCATGGCATCCCCATCTCAATAAACCCTTCTTGGTCCCCTTCCTAGGCCTCCCTTAGCGGGACCCCTTACCTGGGAATCACCGGTGGATTTTCGGAGACTCATGTGGGCAGTCTCTGGAGGGTGCGCTGGGGTCCCTGATGCGTGGTATCCATTCACTGCGGGGACAGAGACACGGCTCAGATGCTGTGAGGGCCACAAATAGGCACCTTCGACTTTTGGCCATTACAGTCCCTTTTCCCACCACTCCCTGAATTCTGGGAGGCCTCACATGGCTAAGATGGTCTCTCAGGATCTCATCATTATCTGCAGAGCTGGAAACGGGTTGAAAGCATCTGTCTAATCCATAGCACCTAAATTACTAAACTGTCAGGAGACTGAGTTTCTTTTCAGGAGGGTGTTTAAAAAGAGGTGAGGTCATAAAGTCCAATAGTCAGGGCCACCAATCAGTTGCTGTCTTAGGTTCTGGTCAAAGATCACATCTCTCTCTGTTGAGTCAGGTGGCCCTCCATCACCTTCCTACAATTTCTTGCCTTTCTCTCTAAGGAACGTCTCCACCCTCACCTCAGAGCAGTGTGATGTAGGTACAGGTTGGGTGTCCCTTATCTGCAATGCTTGGGCCAGAAAGATTTCAGATTTTGGAATACTTGTGTAGACTTTACACTGGTGGAGCATCCTTACCCACACCACCCCCCAAAAAATACAAAATCTAAAATGATTCAAAATCCAAAAGTTTTGGGATGTTCAAAAAGGTTAAGATTTTGGATTTTGGGGTCAGGGATGCTCAACCTGTGTGATGGAATGATGACTGGATTGACTGTTTACCATGAAATTTGGCTCTGCCAATTACTAGCCAGATGATCATATGCAAATATTCTTGAATCTTAGTATTGCTAAAATTAAAATAATCAGAGGCTCTAAAATTCTACTCCTATGGATGTATGCCTCTTAGGGGACACTTCTCATCTCCCAATGTGAGTCAATAAACCTGCTCTCCAAGTGGAGGCAGGGGAGCCCTGGATTTGTAGCATCTGATCTCTGTGGCATCAACACTTGGCCAGCTTCAGGCCCTCAATACTGCAGCATGTTCCTGAAACCCCAAGTTCACTCTGGGACCCAGGTAGTTGCAAGTCCTAGAGGCAGTGAGGCTATAGGTACATGAACTTGGGGGTAATTCTACTGAGTCTCCAAACCTACTTTTCGAGTGTGACTGTCCAGTGAGGTGGTAACTGCAAGAGAGATCTGTATGTAATGAAATTTGGCTTAAAAATTTAAAAAAACAGAAGGGAGAGGTGGGGATGGGGAGGGATGCTGGTTTTGTTCCTGAATTTAATCCCTGTGTTCCATCAGTTTGAACAACCTGTGGAGACCAGGAAAGCAAGCCATCCTTATGTCCTGGGATGGAGAGAAATACCAGCACACATAGATAGAGCAGGTTGGACTGGAGGAAGACATACACACTGGTATTCCACTGGAGTCACAAGGTATATAACTGGTGTCACAATTCTTTTTGAGAAAGCTTTGCACAATGGCAGGGAGTAAAGGAGAAAATGGCTAAACATCACCAACACCGACTACAGACTGCATGTCCTTAATCCAAAAATCCAAAATCCAAAATACCTACTAGAGTGCTGACATGATGTCATGAGTGGGAAATGTCACACCATGAAATCCATGCCATGCACAAAATTATTCAAAACATTGTATAAAATTACCTTCTGGCTATGTGTATAAGGTGTATATGAAACAGAAATGAATTTTGTGTATAGACTTGAGTCCCATGCCTATGATATTTCATTATATATATGCAAATATTCCAAAATTTAAAAAATCTCAAGTCCAAAACACTTCTGGTTCTAAGCACTTTAGATAAGGGACATCCAACCTGCAATATGGGGTAGCCAGGGCTGCAAGAAAACAATGGGTACTAGGATGGGGAAGACCATTCCAGGAAGAGCCCTTCCGTGCTGGGGGAGGTACTCCATTCTCTAAGCTTGCAGTGAGAATCCAGGGCCCTCTGCTAGCAAAGCCACACTCAGCAGAGTGCCGGTGGGCAGCTGGCTTCTTCCTGATTGACAGGGTCTGCCCATATTCCTGAAGAGTGGACAGACACACACCAAGAAAAAAACTGGTACAGAGCAGGTTCCTAGTGCAGTGGCTTTGGGGAATAAGAATCAAATGTGTGGCCAGCTACAGGCCTCTTCCACACCCGTGCCTCTCAGGGGACTGGCCAATGCCAATCACATCAACCCAATAAAAAAGGCAGCTTACTAGGAGGAGGCCGGGGCTCTAAAAGCATCAGGGGGATGCCAAGGGTACTGAGGGGAATCTGCTCAGATTGGCATAAAAGCTATGCCAGGAAGGGTTGAGACTGATGAGAACTACATCCCACAGTGAAAGCATAATACTTGAGCAATTTTACTAATCCAATAGCATGGTGCCGAAATGGATAAGACACAAATGCTGGAAAGTTCCAAGACAGCAACAGAAAACCTCAGGATACTGTCCTCAGTCCAGGATTGACAAATAGACAAGAGTAAGAACAAGTAAGATCTGAATAATTCAATTTAAAAAGCTGATTGAACTCGATGTATTACACATCAGACCCTGTAAAAAAAAGATGGCATCTTTTTCCAAGAAGCCATGAACACTAAAAATGTTGGCCATAATTAAGCCACAAATAAACTGTCCATAAATGATAAAAGGCATAGAAAACACAGGCTACATTCTTCGACCAGAAAGCAATAAAAGTAGATATTAATAATGAGAGAAGAAATAAATATCCAAAGTTCCCAAGCCCCCAACTCCCAAACACTTGGAAAATTAAGAAAATGTCCTCTTAAATAATGCCAGGTCGAAAGAGAATTTAAGACTGTAACTACAAAAAATTTAAAAGATGATAAGGAAAAACATAAAAACCAATGGGATAAAGCCTGCATCATACTTTGGAAGAAAATCCATATCCTTAATTATTTCATCACCAAACCCAAAGGAACAAAAATAAATGGACTAAAAATTTAACTTAAGATTTTAGTAAAAAATATAAAGGCCAAGTGAAATTAAAAAATGAAAACAAATAAAACAAAGGAATATCAACATGAATTAGTGTGTGATGTGTATGTGGTATGGGCTGTGTGTGTGTATGTGGTTTGTACATGTGGTGTGTATGCTGTGTGTAGTGTGTGGTGTGTGTAGGTGTGCTGTATGTAGTATGTGGTGTAGGAGGTATGTGTATGTGGTATGTGCTGTGTGTGTGTACGTGGTTTGTATATGTGGTGTGTGTGTGGTGTGTGCGTGTGTGTGCGGAGGTGCTGTGTAGTATGTGGTTTGTGTATGTGATGTGTGCTGCACGTGTGTGTATGTGTGGTGTGTGTGTGTGTGTGTGGTGTGTAGGGACAGAGGGGAGGGGTTGGAATCACAATGAAGAAAGGAAATGAGCCAGCCTAAATTGAGAATGACCCCAAATGCTCAGAATTAGAAATCAGAACAGATAAAAGTCACAAATATAGTAGAGATTTAAAAAAACAATAGAAGAGCATGTTATTTCTAATTCCATGCTAATAAAAATAAAACTTCTCATAAAATTCAAATTATCAGCAAGGAACACTAGAAATGCCCAAAAGAACAAAACCTTTGAAAAATGACTTCCCTATCACTGGCACTGAACCTAGATGATTTTATAGGCAAATTTGTACAAGTCCTCAAGAAAGAAATACCTAGACACAAACTGTACCAGAGTGCAGAAATGTGTGGCAGGTTTCCCAGTCTTTATACAAAGCCAGCATCACCCTGATCCTAAAACCAGAAAAACGTAACGCAAAACCGAATTACATTTCAGTCTATGAAAATGAAACACACATTTTAACACGGGCACGTAACGTCACTATCTTTGATGATGCTGGGTCCCTGTAAACCAAGGTTGTTCCCAGCTCCTTGAGGGTAGAGGTTATCCTGACCCCTGCCTACCCCCTTCCTAGGACCTCAAAGTGGACCCTCAATAGGCTGCTGTCAATCTCCCAGCCCCAGCACCCCCAGGCTCACAGCCCAGCCCAACAGGCTAAAAATGGCTAGGGACTACCTAATGCAGGAGCATCCTGCCCCTAATCCAATCTCTTGTTCTCACTTCAGTTCTGGTCTGTCAGCTGTTGGCTAATTACTACTCATGTCAAAACAATTACCGAGAAAGAAAAACTAATTTTCCATTCAACCATTTCTCCCCACACAGCGGCTTTCCTCTGACACTCTGTCTTGTTGCATTTATCTCTAACACTCCCAGGCACATTCAGAAAGCTTATCGGTGGAGATCAGAGCAGTTAAGGTCCAGAAGATCATAAGTGGCATTCCTCATCCTCTGGGCTCCCAACTCACCAAACATTAGTCACAAAGCAAAATGAGGCCAGAGCGGGGGCTTCTGAGACCTCTGGCCTCCAGGAGGGGAAGTGAAATTGGCCAAGGATCACTCATAACTATAAGAAATATGATTCAGAGCGGGGATATAAGAAAAAATGCAAAATGCCAAACTAAGGGCTTTTTAAGCTTCTTTTTTCTTCAAAAAAAGGGAACTAAAAACTCTATGTGGTAACTTTGGTAACTTTAAAAATAAATATAAACACAAATGTGCGCATGCACGTGTGTACACACACAAACCCACTACCTTATGGACTGTCAAACAGATAAGGAGAGGGCTTGGGAGATGCAAAATGAGAGAAGGGGACAGATATTCAGTCAGAGATGGAGATTGAGGTAGAAGGAAGTAGATAAAAATGGGGAGAGGAAGGAACATTGGAAAAGTTACTAAAAGTTGGGCATGGTAGTGTACACCTGCAATCCCAGCAACTCGGGAGGCTGAGACAGGAGGATTGCAAGTTTGAGGCCAGCCTCAGCACCTTGTGAAGCCCTAAGCAACTTAGCGAGACCCTGTTTCAAAATAAAAAAATTTTTTTAAAGGTTTGGGGATGTGGTTCAGTGGTAAAGTGCCCCTGGATTCCATCCTCAGTACCAAAAAATAAAAATAAAAAAAGTTATTGAAAGTTTCCAGGCAACAAAGAGCTAGCTACTTCTGCCACCCAGAATTCCCAGAATTCCCCCTCCTGGAAGCTCCACTTCTACTCTTCAGCCCTAGCCCCTGTTATAAAACATTTCATCCTCCAAGTCCTAACATTCAGGTTCTTATTCCCTGAAGAACACAAAAGGATACAAAAAAAAAAAAAAAACTCAGTCCCTGACACCCTCTGACACCTCCTTGGAGTTCTAAGGCCACGGTTCTTGAAATTCGCGCACGTATTGCTTCTTCCATCCACCCATCCACCCTCCTTCCCTATTTAATTGTATATAAAACAGTGGAACAAAACGTTTCCCCAAGCTGTGTCACCAAGAATACCACTTCTGCAGGGTGTTTATGGTAAATATCAAGCAGCAAGGGTCAGAGCTAGGGTCCTCTGTGGTCCACAGAGCTTAGGACAAATGCCCACATGATTCACATTCAAATTGTTCATACACAGTAGGCCTTTTAAAACACACTGATGTGCACCATGAATCTCACAGGCAGCAGTTCACAGCAGGCACTGCTACACATCACACAGACACAGAACCCGCACAGGGCAGTAGAGCCCACCTTGGGAAATCCAGCTGCGGCTATAGGATCACAGGCTCTGAAGTCAGGAAAGCTTTGGTGTGTTGTGCACTTGGCATCTCTGATGGTTCTAGGCACCATGGACACCTCCTTCCCCTGCTACTGTACCCGGGGAGGACCTGCAGTTTCCACTTTCCTTAAAGTCACCTCCAGAATATTCAGCATTCATCTACCCTGGTGCATTTAGGGGAGCAGTTTTACACAAATAGCATTCTGTCTAAGTAATTTCTGTCTGGCTACCTGGACCTCACTGTCTGCCTTGGCTAAGACATAAACTGCACTCCCAAAGATGGAACCGTCAACACATTTCACCTGTGGTTGTGAACAGCTGAAAACCTGGGGCTATTCTCCAGGGGCAACAAAGGTTCAGCTGGTCACTTTAGAGACCCTGGAGCCTCAGCCCACAGGAACACAGCTTCCAAAGGAAGAAGCAAGCCCCTTTCCAACAGGGTTGTATGCCAGGGCATCCCCTGAAGTCAACAGGGACCTCTGGTTTAGGGTAGTGGAAGCCACTTGGAGCCTGACTACTTGCTAATTCTGCAATAAAGGAGGGTCCTGCTGTGGTTCTGTAGGTGAGAGGCGTGCTGGTGGAGGTTTCCTGATCTGTGGCAAAAGGTGTGGGTGAGGCGAGGGCCTGGGTACTGTAGCTGCTCCCCAGGGCTTCCACTCAGGGCAAGCACAGCTGTCTGTCTGTGAATCTTCCTGGCTGGATCCTGGTACTCCTAGCTGGGTCCTCCCCTATCTTGGGCCTCTGCAAAGGCACTTGCTCTCTGCACTTTAATCTGGGTTCTCTGGAGCTGCTAGAAGCCTAAGCATGAGCCCTCATTAGACTCAGCCCCCATGGCTGGGCAAAGCCAGACCCTAAACCCAGTTTTCTGAAACACCTCCCCTAAACCCCTGCCAGGACAACTTCAGTAAACACTACATTTCCTCTATCCTTAAGAAATACTCAAATCAAGTTCAATGCATATCCCAGGATCCAAGGCTCAGAAGAGAATTCCCTCTCCACATTTGCTCTGTTGGATACAGTTAGTAAAATAGTCTGTAAATTGCCACTACCACAGCTGGCTATTTAAACTTAAACAAATCAAGTTCAAATAAAATCTAAATGGAAGACGATTCCCAGGATTGGATCCCACACCAGAAAAAGGACTTTTTTTTCATGTGGAAAAACATGAAATCTGAATAAGGCCTGATGTTGACTTAATAGTAAAGAATGATGTTAATTTCCTACTTCTGACAAATGGACTGGGGTCACAGGTGACATTAACAGGGAAAACTAAGTAAGAGTACACAGGGAGGCTGGGGATGCAGCTCAGTGGTAGAGTGCTCACCTAGCACGCACAAGGCCCTGGGTTCCATCCCCAGAACCTCTTCCCCCCAAAAATAATTTTTATAAAAAAGGGAACACACAGGAAGGAACTCCCTATACTGTCTTCACCACTCTTCTATAAGGATAAAATCATCCCCAAATTTTAAGAAGCTATTAAATTAAGTCAGATTGACACTAGCCACATTCCAAGTACCCAATAACCACGTGCAGCCAGTGAACCCCATGTTGGACAGCAGACTGATTCCGTGGTCACGTACTGTGCTATGGGACAACACTGCTGGGTACTGTCATTCTTTCTATTAGGTGACTCACATGTGACATATCCAGAACCTCATCTTTCACTTAGATTTTCTTACCCTTAGCCTGTTACTCTTTATTTCTCTACAAATCCATACTTCCACGGTGCATGTTAATCCAGCCCAGAGACAGGTTTTAATATCTGCAGCAGTTACTGAAGAGCATCTTAAGATTTCTGTTGTGCTTTTTACTCCTTCTCACTGATCCTGGCATTGTCCAGAAAACAATCTCCTGAATTGACACAGCTCCAATAACTGGTGACATTAAAGGGGGAAACGCAGGTAAAGCCCCTGGCTGGTGCTCACCCTAAGTAACATCCAACATTCAAAGTGTGAAATATAATTCTGGGGTCAGGGTATATTTCCAGATCTTTTCCTCCCCTTTTGGTAACCTGGTTGGCTTTGCTTAGCAACATCCAGCAGACCTGCTCCAAGAAGAATGGACCAGCCTCGGCAAAGCTCCACCACAAAAGGAAAGCTGAGCCCTGTGGCTTCTTTGCCTCCTGCGGTTTGGCGAGGTTCATTGTGCTTCCCCAGACATTCTTCCTGACCTGTGTTTCCATGTTCTCCTTCAGGAGCCACCAGAGGGGATGGTTGTGGTCAGGAAACGTGTCTGGGTTTTCCACACCACCCTAACTCCCACTTTGCAGGTAATTCCCCCATTGCTGCTAACCAACAACAATGTGAATACAGACAAGTGCAGCCTGGCAGCTTCCTGTGAAGACAGCACAACTCCACTGCATGAGCTCCCCAGCCACAACACTGTGAATGAAATCCTAGCACATTCCTCAGGCTTACCAGGCTTGGCAGGCTCCACCCCCACCAACGCCCCTCCCTCACCTCATACCACTCTCAGCTCATTCTCCACCTCCAGACTAGCACAGGGGCCCACTTTCTGTTCTCAAACCTACCACGCTTAGTCCTACCTCAGGACCTTTGCACTAGCTGATCCTTGGCCCAGAACAGGTCCCCCCTTCCACACATACACATACATATCTATCTTGCCATTGTTCCTAAATCTTGACTTAAGTGCCACTTCCTCACAGAGGCTTTCCCTGACTCCCTAGTTACTCTCTGTCACACTGCCCCACTTTCATTCTTTACATCAGAACATGCAAGAAATTCCTATTCTGTGTGGGCTTGTTTGCAACCGCCCCATTTTGTAGGTTCCCTGGGAGCAGAAGTCAGTGTGTCTTGTCCTGTTGCCAGATGCCCATTACTGAGAACAACAGCTGGCATATTTTGGAATGAGAAGGTTTGATATGGCATCACAGTGGTTTTCACAGAAACATGAACAAAATAAAAGGGACCAAGATCCAAGCCTCTCCCCGCGCCTAGCAGCCTAAGGATGCAGAGTAGAGTTTGGTGATGGTTGTCTGTGTTACTAAGGATCAAACCCAGGACTGATCTACCACTGAGCCACCTGGCCCCAACCCTTTTTCCCTTTTTTTTTTTTGGTACCAGGGATTGAACTCAGGGGCACTTGACCACTGAGCCACATCCCCAGCCCTATTTTGTGTTTTATGTAAAGACAGGGTCTCACTGAGTTGCTTAGCTTCTTGCCGTTGCTGAGGCTGGCTTTGAACTCGCGATTCTCCTGTCTCAGCCTCCCTAAGTGCTGGATTTACAGGCGTGTGCCACTGCACCGGCTCCCTAACCCTTTTTATTTTATTTTGAGATGAAGTCCTGCTAAATTTATGAGGCTCTTTCTAAGTTGCTGAGAGTCACTGGGGTTATAGGCTTGCACCACAGTGCCTAGCTGGGAGTTGAGTGTTGAAACAACCTTGTATCTTTGTTGCCTTTATTTCTTTTGCCAGAATAAAACTCAACCTCTTAAAAGCTGTCTGTAACAATGAATGAGGAAAGAAGTTAGGGAGAAAAACAAACAAAAAATAGCCTTGCCCAAAGAGATACCAATATGGCTACTACTTTATTCTTTATTATGAAATTTAGGTTCAAAAATTGGTATGGAAGACATCAAAATATTCTTTTATTGCCTGATTGGTGGGTTCTCTTCCCTTTCATCCCGGTGGGTGCATGGAGTCACTGAGAAGTCTTCAAGCCCCAAGGTAGAGAGCTTCTAACCTCAGTGAGCCAGGAGGGCTAGTTGGGCCCTTGGCCAGGATCCTCCTTCTGGCTCAGAATTTGTAAATGGGAAAAGTAGAGGTCCCACAGGGAGAGGCAGAAGGCCCAAGGCCATAGTTTAACAAGCTGTCATCTCACAGATCTAAAATGCCATTGAGTGTTATAAGCACCCAGGTTTTAAGTACGCTTAAAAAAGAAAAAAAAAAAAAGATGTCTCTTGTTCAATTAGGATATACTAGTTTGATGCAAGGATGTGTCTGAGGTCCAATAAGGTACTAAAATGTGGGGGCACATCAACAGGTGGGCCCTGAATCAAGGACAAGTTCTTCCTACTGGGTGACCTTGCTTCCTGCTTCAATGGGCCACGGCTCAGGACCCACCAGCACTGAACTGATGTTCTGAGTCACCTGAGAGCAGAGCTTCTTACCTTCGGTACCACCTCCATTTAAGCTGGTCATCCAAAGTCTTGTGTCTTTGCGGTGGGGCCTCCCTGTGCATTGTAGGGTATTTAGCCGCAGGCCTGGCCTCTACCCAGCAGATGACTGTGGGCACTTCCTTGCACTGGTGACAGTCAAGAATGTCTTTAGACATTGCCATATGTCTCCAGGAAGGCAAAGCTTAGAGTTGGGATTCTAGACCTTAGCAGGTCTATAGCCTATTGTGAACAAGCAAAGATCAGAAGAAGTTTCCAGTTTGTACTTGAGTACAGACTTTCCCCAGAGCACCTAATGGGCCCAAGAGTCTGTGGACTTTGCTGACCCAGACCTCTGGAGGTGGGAGCAGAAGGGGAACAGTCATTGTCCACACTGTCCAGCCTGGGCCACCTTGGCACTGCATCTCTGCATCTGACCCTCTCCACCACATTCCCCTCTTTAGAGGCCCTGGCTCAGCAAGGGACAGAGGACTCTTTTCTGTGGGGGGCAAGGCTGAGGAAGAATAGGAATTGAGCCCAGTGGTACTTTACCACTGACCTATATCCCCAGCCTCTTTTATTTTTTCTTTTGAGACAGTCTTGCTAAGTTGCTGAGGCTAGCCTTGAACTTGAAATCCTCCTGTCTCAGCTTCCAGGGTTGCTGGGATTACAGGGGGAAGCCACTACGCCCGGCTAGAAAGAGCTCTTGATGTGCTTGTTGGGTGAAGGAGGAAGTCTGCAAACCCTGGGTCTCTAGCCAGGGTTCTGAGCCAGTTCCTTCTAGCTGTCCTTCTTGGGGATGGCTCTTCCAACAACAGAGAGGGGCCAGGCTACTGCCTGTGGTCATTTGAGTACAGCAATCTTTAAAGAGTTGATCCCAGTGACTCAGAGGGCAGGCAGGGTCTGACCAGCCCCCAAAGCACAGCTGTCCACAAGCCAAGCCTTCCTCTGCCCCTGGTGCTGTCCTCAACTACTGTGTGGATCACTCAGGCCAGAAGAATTGGCTATGTTTTCTTTCTAGTATCCTGCTGGCCTAGAGCCAGCCAGGAAAGAGGGCCACACCTCACATCATTCACGTTGGCATTTCTATTGTTAAGAAAGCCCAGAGAACAATAAGGAAAAAGGAGGCAGAGGTTTGGAATTGCCTGTTGTCATACAGCAGCTACAAAGGCTTGATGGGCTCATTTCTGGGCTCTTAGTCTGAGAATGTACTACTTGCCATCTCCCTATAAAAGCAGCAACAAAAGTCCTACTCTCCTTGCACACAAAAAAGTTCCTTTTTAAAAAAATTACTTTAAGTAAAAAAAAAATACATATATGTGTATATATATGTATGTATCATACACATACATATGTATATATGTGCATATTTAAATTAAATACAAATTTCAAAAGTTCAAAGACTGCTGGGTGCAGTGGCGCACACCTGTAACCCCAGCAACTCTGGAGGCTGAGACAGGAGGATCGCAAGTTTGAGCCAGATCCAACAATTGGTGAGACCCTGTCTCAAAAGATGATAATAATGATGATAATTAAAAAAAAAAAAAGGGCTGAGGATGGAGCTCAGTGGTAGAGCTCCCCTACGTTCCATCCTCAGTACCAACAAACAAAAACCAAAAAGGAAAGAAAAAAAACTTAGCAGAAAACAGTCAAGCCTTGCTTGATTCCCTAGAGGCAGTGTTTCTATTGTGTCAGGTTCATATCCTTGAATGATGTACTCGCATCACCTGGTTTTATTTCTCAGTGGGTTAGTGGCAGACGGTACCCAAAGACTGCCGCTCTGTCAAGGTGAGGCTCTGGACCCCAAAGCCAGAGTCCTCCTAATAAATGCCTCTTCCTCCAGGTACCTGCCGCTGGTTCATGGAAATTATTTATACCTCCAACTACTTTGTTTTGAGAACTTCTGAGGACTTTCCCCTTCTCCTCCACAGATAATGAGGATGTCACTGCTGCCTCTGTATCTCTGGCTGGTCTCCTGATCCCTGTTCAGCTAGATCCTCTGTCACATTCTCAAGCTATTAACATTCAAATTTTCAACCCAACCCAACCTTTGTCACTGGTTAAACCTTTAAAGGTGAAAGCCATCAAATGTGGTTTTTATACTATGTAATATGGAGATGTTGGTGAATTCACTCAATGATGAAGCCAGGCTCTGCATGGGGACTCAGGAGTGAGTGAGTGAGTGAGAGAGAGAGAGAGAGAGAGAGAGAGAGAGAAGTGTGTGTGTGGAGAATGACCCAGGGCAGGGGGTGTGGCTCAGTGGTAGAGTGCTTGTCTAACATGTGTGAGGCCCTGGGTTCCAGCTTTAGCACCAAAAACAATTTTTTTTTTTAAAGGAAGAGAGACCAAGTCCCTGCCCTCAGGTGGCTAAACAGTGTGGCAAAGTGAGCAACCATCCACAGGGAGAACCCTTGAGTCCAATAAAATAGCATACTGCTATGATCCAGAGTGAGAGGGCGAGGGCACTAAACAAAGCAGCCAGGGAAGGCTTCCTGGAAGAGGTGACATATCAAAAAAGCTTAAACCACAAGAAATAAGAAACTGTTCTCCCTGCTGATGGGTCCTGCAACCTTCCTCCTGGCATCTCAGAAGTAGATGTCTCCTAAAAAAACCCAGACCAATCTTCCACCTATCATGGAGCATAGACCTTGAAGGCCTCCATTTGATTACCTCTGAAGACAAAGAACTCATATCCTTACAAAGAATCCCATTACCTTTCCAGAATGTTCTGTACAAATCTGCCTCCTTTGAATTTCTACTCTTTGATGCCCACTAAAACCACACATAATAGTTTCGTCTCCACTTCAGGGAGGACCTCTGATACTTGACTTCACCCAGCCATCTCCCTGCCCAAAGCCCATGAGTGGGCAGCAGTGGAGGCCACCACAGCTGTCGCGGGTACTGCCAGGGAGTTACCAAACTGCTATGCAACAGGCGTAAGGGAAGTGCCCAGCCTGACCCCTCCTCAGGTCTGGTCCATAAGATCCCAAGCAGGGTTTCAGGCCTCAGCACCCAGAGTCTCAGCCTGGGAAGTGGACATGTGGCCCCTCCCCATTGCCCTGAACTGATGAGTGGACCTTACCTGTTGGAGGCAGAGAGCTCCTGTGAGGGCCAGGGCTGGCTGGAATCCCAGGAGAACTGCTGGGACGTTCCCAGGTGGTCTCTGGTCAAAGACAAAAACAAAATCACTTTAAGAATTTCATTGGGTAGAACCTGTGTCCCAGAGCAGAATGACGTGGGCAGAGTTGGAAATATCCGAGGTGGGCGGATCACTCTCCTTTCCCCAGGCCACAGAGGGACCTGGCTTCTGCCCCCACATCTCTTCCTCATGACAACAGAGCTGCTCTTTGCTGGGGGCATTTCTCCAAGTGGATGGGCCAGAGGAGGTGGACTTCAAGCTGGGATCCCCAGAAACATCCCCAGGACCCCTACCCTACCTGCCCCTCCACTTTTGTCCTCAGTAGTCCAAAACCTAGTCCCCGGACCTCAGCTGCTGACTGGGCATTTCTTCCCAAATGCCCACTGTCACCTGAAACTCCAAAGCACGCAGGAAGGAAGGTCCAGGGTCTGTAGTCAGAGCCCTGTCCCAGCTGGGGATGATTTCCAGGACCTTCCCGATTCTACTGTTCTGCCTTGTTTGAACCGTGGCCACTCATCCCCTGGCCACCTCTCCCTCTTCTGATGAGCCACACAGTCCAATCAGAAAGAAAAGCACTCCCACAGCTCTATTATCAGTACGACTTGACCTGTTTCTCTGTTGGGAACACAGACTTCTTACAAATTATCTGGTGATAAAAATAATACTTTCTGGGCTGGGAGTGGTAGCACATTTCTGTAATCCCCGTGACTCGGGAGGCTGAGGCAGGAAGATTGCAAATTTGAGTCCATCTTGGGTAATTGAGTAAGACCCAGCCTCAAAATCAAAACAAAAGAACTGAAGGTGTAGCTCAGCGGTAAAGCGCCCCTGAGTTCAATCCCCAGGACAAAAACCAACCAACCAAACAAAAATCCCAGATCCAACTTTCTCACTAAAATTGAGGAAAACACATTGGAAAAAGTAAGTATTGCCATAATCCCATACCAGAGGTCATTGCTATTGACATTTGGTGTCCACATGTCCCTTTGTTTAGTAAGCATGTGTTCATCTTTAAAATGAAACAAAATCATACTGTACTTTCTTTTCATGTAACAACTTTTGTGACTATTTTTCCCAAATCCGATAGCACAGTGCTGAGGCTTTAGGGGCAGCAGCTACCGGCTGGGCTAAACTCGGTTCTGCTTCTCATCACCAGCCTAACCTGGGCCAAGCTCCTTACCCTCTCAGAGCCTTAATTTCCTCCTCTGTTAAATGAGTTCAGTAATGTTTCACATTCGAGGTGGGTGTTGATTTAATGGCAAATGCCATGCAGAACTTCTTCATAGTTATTTATTTATGGGTGTATATAACAAGACATAATAAAAAATAAAAAAATAAAAAAATTCTATCATCCAGGAGTTTGACTGTTTCAAACACTGAAAGCAAAACCAAAATCCTTTTGATGATTTCTCTCAACTGAGATTTAAGAGAACTGAGTTCCTCTTGGGTGTGATGATGGATGCCTGTAATCTCACCAGTTTGGAAGGCTGAAGCAGGAGGATTGCAAATTCAAAGCCACACTCAGCAACTTAGCGAGGCCCTAAGCAGCTCAGCCAGACCCTATCTCAAAATAAAAAAATAAAAAGGGCTGGGGATGTGGCTTGGTGGTTAAGCACCCCTGGGTTCAATGCCTGGTGCAAAAAAAAAAGAGAGAACTGAGTTCCTGCCTCAGCTAAGTTCCTAAATATCTGTGTTGCTCTGGGCAAGTTAAACCACCTCTCTGGTCTCTGATTCTTCATTCAAATTAAAAGGGGTTGGGCTAATTGGTGTTTTAGGCCCCAGTATTCCTATTCTAAAACCCACTGCTTGGGTTTTAGGAAAGGTGAATTCAGGGTTTCAGGGAAGGGATTAACAGTGGTAATATGATCCCCTCCAGTCTCAAGGGAAAGAAAACAGAACTGAAGGAGAATGAGGAAAGCAGATGGGATGAAGTGACCAGAAACAAGAGTTGGGGGGGGGAGTCTTGGATGAGGAGAGGGGCTGCCAGCAGGTGCAGGGCTCCCCCCGGAGAGGAGGGCATGCTGCTTGGCAACAGGCACCAAGATTGGAGAATTTACCTGCCTTGCACCCAAGAGTCCTAGAAAGCTTTCAAGGACTGGCCATTTACAAGCTGGGTGACCTCTAGAATCACCGAAGCTCTGTATTTTGTCAGCTGTATAATGGGGATGACAACGGGGACGTAAAGAGGATTGCATTGAACGTTAAGTAGGTCCACACGCGCAGAGCCCCGAACACCGGGCACAGAGCAACATAGAAAGAAGCCAGGCTAGAAACGGAAACACAGTGGAACTTCCACGAGCAAACAACCTTCAAAAGAGCAAGGTGAGGTTGAGGTGTGGCTCAGAGCAGGTGCTTGGCATGCGCCAGGCCCTGGGTTCTACTCCCAGCAAAAAAGAAACTCAGGAAGGACAGCTCCCCCACAAAGCAGCCAGCTGGAGACTGGAGGATGGTACTTAGAGACTCCAGCTTCCCAGGCAATTAGAAATGACCCAGGTCGGCAAATACAAGGAGAGGAGCCTTCCAGGGCTTGATGTACAGGCTAGCTCTCCTGAGGGGTTTAGAGCCTCCTCCAGCAGCCCCCCTGAACTATTTGTGGCCATATTGTACCTGTAGCCTCTCTCAGTGAGCTCAAGGTGAGGAAGAAAGGGACAGGGAGCAGCAGCTTCTCTAAATATTCCATGTCTAAAAGTTAGGCTCTGTCTTTGTGTCCCTAGTGCTTGGTTGTGGCTTATGTGTAGTAGGTTCCCATGATGGATGAATAGGTAAGTGGATGGAAGGAGCAGTCGGGACAGGCCCCTGCTAGAGCCAGAAGATAAAATAGAGTCCGCACATCAGCCGGTGGGTCTTCTTTTTAAGATAGTCAGTGACATCAGTCACCAGAGGAAAGACTGGGCTCCATCAGGGACCATGCAACTGTCTAAAGGACTCAGCCTAGCCTATCCATGTCTTGGCCAGATCTGACCAATCCAAGACACAAAAGACAGCCAAGAGCCTGAAGCATGGGGTAGTACAGCCAGACCAGGCCTGGCCAAGCCATCTGGAGAGAGCCACTGGGGCTCTGGCTGGGTGACCTCACTAACATCAGAACCAACCCCTCTAGATGACTATACCATCCACAGGGAGGGAGCCATTTCCAAGTCTTTTCCAATAACAGACTCCCTAATCTGCTTATGATGCATTGGGCTGCTTGATAAAGCCAAGAGAAGACTGAAGTGGCTGCCTGGAGCCCAAGGAACCCTGGATGGAGGCCCTTCTGCATTCTCTGGGCTTCCATCCTGAGAGCCCTAGGTCATCCCAGGTGACCGCCTACACTCCTGCTAACAGAGCCACTGCCATGAAAGCCTTGGACCCTGTGGGAGGCACAGTGAGGTCAGGGTGGAAGGAATGAGGCGAGCTTCAGGATCTTCTTCCTACCCAACCTGGTCCACACCCATTTTTTCCTAATGGCAACAACTTCAAACGAACCTTTTCCATTGAAGCCAGGGTAGCCAAGCACACACAAATGTCTTACCATGAATGAAACCAGCCCCAGAGAGCTGGTCAGTGCTAAGAATCAGGAATGTTAATTCCCCCATCAGTGCCTGCCTGTGTAGAAAAAAATTTGTAAAGAGAGAGTATCACTGAAAAGTTGAAAGCTATGTAAATCTGAGCTTCTAAGCACAAACTTTGAAATAATAATGATGGCCAGGCACAGTGGCTCATGCCTGTAATCCCAGCACTTAGGGAGGCTGGGACAGGAGAATCACAAGTTCAAAGCCAGCCTCAGCAACGGCAAGGCACTAAGCAACTGAGTGAGACCCTGTCTCTACATAAAACACAAAATAGGGCTGGGGATGTGGCTCAGTGGTCAAGTGCCCCTGAGTTTAATCCCTAGTCCCAAAAAAAAAAAAAAAAACCACCTCAGAAACTTGGCAAAACCCTGCCTCAAAATAAACAAACAAATAAGAAGCAATAGGGATGTAGCTCAGTAGTTAAAGTGCCTTCGGGGTCTTTCCCAGTATTAAAAATAAACAAACAAACAAATAAACAAATAAATAATATTTAAACATTTTCAAAACAGTGAGCCAGGCAGGAGTTATTTATTTTATTTTATTTTATTTTTTTAATATTTATTTTTTAGTTGTAGGTGGACAGAATATTATATTTTTATGTGGTGCTGAGGATCGAACCCAGTGTCTCACGGTGTGCTAGGCAAGCACGCTACCACTGCGCCATAACCCCAGCCCCAGGAGTTATTAATTTTAAATAGTCACTTTCAGATTTAATTTCCCCTTGTCATGATTGCCTGCATTAAGAACAATGCAGGGTTAAAACCATCAGGAACCCCTGGACCTAGGCCACTGCAGATGGGAGGGATCTGTCACAAACCTATCTTGAAGCCTTGGCCTCTCCTCTGTGGTCTCCTGCCTCTGACTTGGCCCATTTCCTTGGACCTGTGCTCGCTCTCTGCTTCCCCCAGTGGCCATGTGGTGAAATAACCACAGGCACCAACCCAAAGGGAGAAAGTTTTGGGGCCTTTAGCTCCATCTGAGATTCATGAAGTCCTCTCCTATTTATTCTGTGACATGATCCAGTGGCCACCTCCAAGAAGGCTTCCTGAACTGGGCCACCCTCAGGACCTCCAGAGCCCACGCTATATTATGTGATCTCTCTTCATTCAGCCTGTTAGTCCTCCAGAGGTGGAGGTTATCTTGGGCTCTGTCCTAATACCCTCCAGAAGGAGCAGCAGGAGCTGAGGAATTGTATGGGCAAGAGTGGGTCAGGGACCATCCAAAGGCCTCTGCGCCTCTGCATCCGTCCCTGGTGGTACTTCCTCCATTCCCAAGAACTGACATGCTGCTGGGATCTGTGGGTGTCTTGCTCAGGCAGGGCTAGAGGGAAGAAGGTGCTCAGGCTAAGACACTCCCCAACCCCTAGTCCTGGAACCAGCCTCCTCCAGGCTTGCTCCTCACCCTGTGAGCCTATAGAAGATTCCTGAATGGTCAAGTGACACCAGGAAGAACTGCTCCATTAAGTCATTAAAGAAATTCTCACTCAGGAAGCGTCATCCCAATCCATGTCCTACACCAGCTTCTACAAGATACCCTAACTCTGTTCTCACACAGCTCAGATTCCTTGGCAGAAAAGACCCTCAGTAAATAGAAAAACACAAACACTTCTCTCCAACATCTGCCCACAGGCCCCTGCCAGGTCAAGAACTGTAGAATCAGCCATGTCTGATCACACGGGGCAGTGGCTACTGAGCTTAGGCTCAGCCCTTTCACCTCAGGCAGACTGCAGAATTTACCATGGCCACTGGGTCCCAGAGTCTGTGTCCTGAACTTCAGCAAGCATAAACTCCAAGTCCTGGGCCTGAAATCTTTAAGGAGGTCGAACTTGGGGTAGTGGAGGAGAAGGGGAAGTAAAAGCTAAAACCCCTCCACTTCCTTGGAGTTGGCAGAAGCCCTTCAGCCACAGCCTGACAGCCAGGAATACACCCTTGTCCAATAAGATTCCTTATGCTTTGAAAAAGAAGAGAATTTGAGGACAGGGGGCTTTGTTGTTGTAAGAAAGAAAAGAAGTGGAATGAAGACCTGGCTCTGGTGTTTTAAAAGACTTAACTATTTTGAGGTAGCCTAAGGTCCTTAGGAATTCAGATCCTAGTGCCTTATAGACAGATGCTGAAATCCCAGGTGGAGTCCTTGTAACTGAATGAGCACGTTGCTCAGCCTGTTTCCTTGCTGGGAAGTAGGGATAACAATACAGTAGTCCTAGGCTTGATCTATAAAGTCCATGTGGTACATACAGCTTCCAGCAGTTTTTGATGGAAAGCAAACCTTCACAGACTCCAAACACCAATATCTTTTCCTCTGCTTCCCAACTTCCACCCCAGATGCCAACTCCCTGCCTCACCCCTCTATTTCATGCCTCTGTAGAGCACATCTCCTAGAGAGAGATGGAACAGGGCTCCCTCTTATGCTACTAGGGGTGAAGATGAAACCAAATGCCTTCTTGAGTATTGCTGAAGCTGTTGGAGTGTCCCTAAGTGAACCACAGAAACACCACTGTCAGTGGCCCCAACTTCTCACTGTAGCAACTCACAAGATCCTACAACAACCCCATGGTTCACAGGGGGTCAGGGTCACTGGTGCCAATTTTATAGATAACAGAAGCTGATAACACCAATGGGATGCATTAGTGGTCCCTCTGGTGCCCTGGTTCTTTGATGTGTGCCTGAAATGAGCTCTGGTCTGGCTCTGCCCTGCCCAGAGGGCCTGGGAAAGACCAGGGCCAGGACTGGCCAGAGGATCCTGGATTCACCAACCAACCTCCTTATACAGTGCAGACCTGCACAGACACACTGGGAATCTCTGAGCACTTAAAAGATAGATCACTGACCCCAACTTGGATTGAAGGGCAATGAGGATTGTAGGAAGAAACATGTCATCATTGAGCCCATAAGTGTGCCAGCTCAGGAATGATGCCCCATCTTATGCTGCAGGAGGACTGTGAGCAGGTGCCGAGAAAGAAACTCTATCTAATCCCAAGTGTGGATACTTGGAATCCAGAAGTTAAGCACAGGTCCTTAGCAAAGCTCTGGGCTCATTTCCCAAATTTGGTTACTCATCCAAATCACTGGGGCTATTTCTGGTTTGGCAGGTTTGGGTTGGAATCCAGAAATCATCATTTTTATTAAGCAATCTCAGTGATAAACTAGATATGGGAAAAGCAGATGTATTCCAGGGTAATATCACCATGGAACACTATCACAGATAAGGAGGTACCTGGACTGGAAAAACCAAAACCAGAAACAAAATCCAGGGATGGATCAGACTTAAGATTAGGCAAGGTATGTGGTAGCAGTAAAGGGTGAGGAACCCTGAAAATGCCCACTATTTCCCTCCCAACCTTCTGAAAATACCAGGTTAACATCTGTCTCCAGAGAGTCACTGCTTGGCATAGGCTTTGTTGTCTGCTTGGGTTCCCAGGAACACTTTACAAATTGGAGTCTGTCCTAGAACAGGTGAAAATGGGAAGGGAGGCAGAGCAAGGCTGTGAGCACTGTGGAAAGGGCAAAGGTTCCACAGAGAAGGTTCCAGTAAGCAGAAAGGGGTGGGGGGCTCCAGGAAGGCCCACTCTCCCTGTCAAAGTCTTACCTTAAGTCTCAGGTGCTGAAACCCTGAGTTTGGGAACAAGACAGGTGGGGCTTTTTTTGTTTTGTTTTGTTTTTTTGGTACTGGAGATTGAACTCAGGGGCACTCACCCACCGAGCCACATCCCCAGCCCTATTTTGTGTTTTATATAGAGACAGGGTCTCACTGTGTTGCTAAGCACCTTGCCATTGCTGAGGCTGGCTTTGAACTCACAATTCTCCTGTCTCAGCCTCCCAAAGTGCTGGGATTACAGGCTTGCGCCATCGCGCCCGGCTCAGGTGAGTTTTAAGTAGCAGAGTTCCCAGGTGTTTGGCATGGACAGAGCTGAGGAGGGAAAGGCAGCGGGTATTCTCACTGTGGCTAGGGCAGGGAAACAGTCTGGGTGACCTGATGGTCTAGCCCATGTGCCCTTTGCAACTGTCAGTCTGACTTTCTGAGCACTGGGAAGAGGCATGGGAATCTCATGGTCTCCTCCCTGCCCTGGGGCACTTGACAGACCATCTGGGTGAGTGACTGCTTCCTATAACACATAATTCCTATCCATCGCTCCCCATCAGACATATTCTGAGGGCTGAGACTGTCAATTAATGCGTCCCTGTCTCCTGGGCACCCACAAGAACAGGCATTCAAGGAAGTGTTTGATGAATGAACGAAGGCTCTCTCAAAGCAACAACTAGAACTAAGTTCAGTAACGTGGCTAATGGCTGATTTAAAAAGGCATGCCTGTGTATATGCATGTGTGTAGATAAAAAGAAAGATAAGACAAAGACAGACTTAGAAGGGGCCAGGTAGAGAAGGTTAGAGCCCCAGTTCCCCTCATATTATAGGAATTACAAAGCAGGCACAGTCCAATTTAAGAGCAGAGGGGTTGAGCTTGCCTAGCATGCACAAGGCCCTGTGTTCAATGCCCAACACTGAATAAATAAATAAATAACAAAAAGAGGAAAGAACACATGGGTGGTTTTCAGAAAAACAATTATAAGTGATAAAAAAGAAAAGATGTTCATTTTCACTCAAAACTGGGGGAACATAAACTAAGACTAATATATATTATTTAAAAAAAATTTTTTTAGTTGTCAATGGACCTTTATTTTATTTATTTATATGCTGTACTGAGTATCGAACCCAGTGCCTCACACATGCTAAGCAAGTGCTCTACCACTGAGCTATAACCCCAGCCCTCGATACTGTTTTTCTTTCTTTTGTTTTTGGTACCAGGATTGAACCCTGGGGTGGGGAGTGGTGCTTTACCACTGAGCCACATCCCCAGCCCTTTTCATTTTTTTATTTTGAGACAGGGTCTCACTAAGTTGCTTAGGGCCTCACTAAATTGCTGAGGCTGGCCTCCAACTCATGACCCTACTGCCTCAACCTCTCAAGTTGCTGGGATTAGATGTGTACCACTGCACCCGGCCAGATACTGTTTTTCCACTCATGGGATAAATCAGATCTTTCAAGACTGACAACCTCTCTTCAGTGAAGATCTGGAAGAGCAGGTGAACATGTCTGTCTTTGAAAGGCGATTTGAAGGTATCTATCCAAATCTGCAGTGCATCTATCCTTTGACCAAACAACAGTTCTAGGTGTACAATGATGTAAGTAAATGTATGCTTTTTGGAGCATTTTTGTTAGATGGAGAAAACTCTCAGGAAACAACCTAAGTGTCCTTCCACAGGGCACTGACTATGTGGTATTGACAGGATGGAATCTGTACAGCTGTGAAAGTGAGTGAGGTAGGTCTGCAGTGCTCATGTGAAAAGGATCTCCAGAACACATGGATATATATGAAAAAGTCCTCACTTTTACAGAATAGTGTAAGTAAAACATATATGCTTACATACACATGGAAAACTGTTGATACACTTGAAACATTTGATGCTGGCTCATACCAAAGTGAAAAGACTATATGCTTATAGTATGCCCCATTGGAATGCTTTACCATGTATAGCACCCCCACATCTGTGGTTTCACTTTCTCCATTTTCAGTTATCCAAGGTCAACCATGGTCCAAAAATATTAAACAGAAGATTCCAGAAATAAACAATTCATAAGTTCGAAATTGTGCACCATTCTGAGGAGAGTGATGACATCTTGTACCATCCTGTTTCATTATATGCAGGAACAAAGTATGCACTTTGTTCAGTGTATCCATACTGTATATACTACCCACCTGTTAATGTTCAGATCAACCTTTGCAGTATCAAGGTACTTGTGTCTAAGTAACCCCTTATGCTACTCAATAATTGCCTCAAAGTGCACTAACAGTGATGCTAGAAATTCAGATATACCAAAGAGAAGCTATAAAGTGCTTCCTTTAAGTGAAAAGTTGTAATTAAAATAAGATACTTTAAGAGAGATCACATTCACATAACTTTATCACAGTATAATGCTATAATTGTTCAATTTTATTACTGCTCTTAATCTCTTCCTGTGCCTAATTTATAAATTTATCAGACATATATGAAAAAAGCTTAGTCTATCTAGTGCTTGATACTATCTGTGGTTTCAGGCATCCACTGGGGGTCTTGGAACATAGTCTAATATACATGGGAAATTCCCATGAGAGAAAGCGAGATGAAAATGTGTAGCATTGGTGCAGGAATGAAGAGAAAGATGTATGGAAAAAAGATGGACACGAAATAGGCAGACTAGTTCAGCACAGGATAAAGAAGTACTTCATAGGACAATGGTAGACCGCAGAATTAGTCAACAAATGCTGTTTGGACAAGGAACAAATATGATTTCCCAGTCTTTCTGCCATGTGTCCTTCGTAAAAGCTAGTATGAGTGGCTTTCTAGTTTTATAAGAAAAAACCTGCCCAAGGACACCCTCTGAGCCATACTGTCCCATCAAGGGGGCATTAGATCGGTCTCTGGAATATTCTTCTGTGACACTACTGAATTGTGAGTTTGTAACAGGCCCCAGGAGGACTTCCATAACCTCTCCACAGAAAAATCATACCGCTCAACTTCTCAGAAACTTCTCCATAAACCAGTGTTTTATACTCATACATCACCTTTTTTGTGGTGGTTGTTTATTTTCTGAGAAACCTGGCATTTATTAACTTTAGTCACACTGCATTGCTAATCCTTATATAGAAGACTTTCCAGTAAAAGGTGTGACTTTAGGTTTATAAATAATGCTCGGAGTCACTGAGAGTGTTGCTTTTCACAGGACTGGCAAGTTGCCAGAGAAACCTAAAATTATTTTGGGAAACGGAAATAGACAATAATCTCTTTGAGGCGCAGCCACAGAGGCACCTGCAAACCTGCTGGATTCCCAAGGAAAGCCATTCAGCCCCAGAGACAGACCCCCACCCCTCCAGAGCCCAGGCTCTTTCAGGACCATAGGAGATGTCTATATCATGAACCAGTGCTGTAAAACATGAATAGAAATTTTCAGCAAAAAAAACCACAAAAAACAAAAAAAACTGCTTCCCAATTTGTTCTTGCACATCAATAAGGGGCATTTGGGACAGAGAAGACCACACGAAATGGGGATAAACCAGGTAGCCCTTTACAACTGAATGAAATAAAATTTTGCATGAACAAGTTTAGAAACCTTTGTACCAGGTGTGGTGATACACGACTGTAATCTCAGTGACTCAGGAGGCTGAGGCAGGAGGATCACAAGTTCAAGGCCATCCTGCCAACTCAGCAAGACCCCATCTCAAAATAAAAAAATAAAAAGGGCTGAGGATGGAGCTCAGTGGTAGAACATCCCTGGGTTCAAAGCCCAGTATTGCAAGGGGAAACAAATACAAAAAACTTTCTGCAAAGAGATCTGAGAATTTCACCTATTCTTCATCTATTCAGCAAAATGCTAGGATGCTAGGATGCTAGGAGGAGGTGGGCTTCAAGTAAAGTTCCTCAGACTTCAGAGCACCACAGAATCACCTGGAGGGCAGGTTAAAACTCAGATCATAAGGCCTGACCTCCAGTTTCTGATTCTCAGGGTCTAGTCTGAAGCCTGAGAATTTGCATGTCTAACAAATATCAGGTGATGCTGTGCCGCTGCCTGGGAAGCCCACTGTGTGAGCTGCTGGCCTTGGGCTGGAGATGTAGCTCAGTAGCAAAGTGCTTGCCTGGTGGTATGAGTTTCAGGGTTTGATCCCCAGTACTGCAATCAATCAATCAATCACTAAGGCCAATCATTTCTGGCCTTAATGAAGACAAGAAAGGACAGTCCCAGTAGAGCAGGTGCTACTTCATCCAGGTATCAGCAGTGGGGTGATTAAAAACATACAAAATCCAAGAATCAAAACCACTTCATTTCCACCAATTAGTCAGTGCTGCTGGAAATGATAGCAACTCTTTTTTTCCCTCTTGGGTTGATGACTTTTCTACAATACAGCCTCTAACAAAACCAGTCCTGAACCCCTGGCAATAACATTGTTTACTTTTATACCAAGAGGGCTGGGAAAGCCCCAGAATCTGCACACAGCATGTGCCCAGGCAGAATTCCAGGGCCTTGTGTTGTGAGACCTAAAGGTCTTCTGAGGTGGGTAAGGCAAACAAAAAAAACCATGTGAGCAGGGTGTCTGGTGGTTCTATGTGTGCTACATATATGCACGACAGGATCAAGCATGCTTTCCTTGTGGAGAAGCAGAAAATCACTGTGAAAATGTTGCACCAGCACAAGCATAGAGTCAGAAAGCTAAATTTACAAAAACAAATTTTGAATAATTAAAAAAAAATCAAAGGTCTAAAAGAACCAAACCAAACCAATAAACCACCACCACCAACAACACTAATGATAACTTTAGGAACTATAGCCGTGCTGGGCATGCCTCTAAATCCAGCAACTCAGGAGGCTGAAGCAGGAGGATCCCAAGTTCGAGGCCAGGCTGGGCAACTTAGTGAAACCCTTAGTGTCTTGAAGTAAAATAAAAAGGGCTGGATGTAGCTCAGTGGTAGAGCAACCTGGGTTCAATCCCTACTCCTGCCAAAAGAGGAGGGAAGGAGGAGGAATGAACAATCTATATCAAGGTGATCCAAGAGAGCCGGGGAAAGAATGAACCCATAGGACAGACTGAAGGTGTTTGAGATTTTCATCTGTATCATCAGGACCCCCATGAAATCCCCACAATCTAGCTACTAATGAATTAAATCCTGGCCTAGTTTCAGGGGCATGTTGTGCTCAAATCTATCCTTGCAGAAGACCACTGGATTAATTCCCCTCTCTCATTGTTATAGCAGCTATTTCTTCTGGGGTGGAAGGTGTCTTGGGTATGCACATAAGAATTAACTCCAGTTCACAAGAGGACAGGTAAACCATAGTCCATGATCTGTCCAAGGACGACAAAACCCCTATGTGTCTTGGTGCCCCCAATGCATGGCTCAGCAAATGCTCACAGGGAGTGGGTATGCAGAAAACACAGGCATCTTGCATGACTAACTTCTCACCCCACTTTTTTCCTCCCACACCTCTTGGAAGAGCACTACCTACTTTGGAATCTGACTTGGATTGAAATAACAAAAAGCTGCTCCCGCACTCCAAGATCTGCCTCCAACAATAAAAATCTCACCCACGGGAAATCCTGCCAGCTTTACATATGGAAGAACATTCCCAAACAATGGTGGGTGATGAGCACGTTGGGCTTGCAACTCATGGTTTTGGAAAATTTTTTGAGCCGGAAGGAACCTTTAGAGGTATATTCACGCAGGAAGGAAAATCGAGGCCAACCCACAAGGAAAGTCCCATTTAACAATCCATATCCACTTCAGGAAGGCTTCAGTCTTTGCAAGCATGTAGCTGTTTGTATTGTGTTTGCCCACACCTGCCCTACAAGAAGCCATCCAAGTGGGTAATTAGAACTGGGCACAGAGAAGTCATTTAAGCAAATACTTATTGCTTCAAAATCAATTCATATGGTCTTTGCCCACTCACTTATTAGAATCTAACCTACAGATAATTTCCAGGTGTGCTAGAATTTTCACTGACTCCATAGCATCTGACCTTCTAAATACCAACACTGGTTAGATTTGTCCAAACCGAGCTGGGCGTGGTGGCACACAACTGGAATCTCAGTGACTCAGGAGGCTAAGACAGGAAGATCACAAGTTCAAGGCCAGCCTGGGCAATTTAGCAAAAGCCTGTCAGAAGAATGAGTTTAAAGGTCCCTCTTGTAACTGATGCTTCAGAACCACTGACTGGTCCGTTGTTTCTCCCCAGATTCTTTATTCTTTTGCTTACTTCTTTTTCATTGTCTCCTATTTCCAAGTGCATTCATAAAATATCTTTCCAATTTTGTGTCTGATGCCACCTCTCACCTGCAATATTTGATGCAAAATCACCAGGCTCTGAACACAGGGCTAAATAAAACTCAAACACCTACAGAATTGGACATGGGCAATACATGTGGGAAGCTCAATGGAGCAGAAAAAAAATATATCACAAGGTAAGGGGACCTTCTCAGCTCCACCCAGCTGCATTCAGGTAGTGTTTTGGACAGTTTTTCATTGCTGTGACTAAAATACCTGACAAGAACAATTTACAGGAGGAAAAGTTTATTCTGGATCATAGTTTCAGAGGTTCAGTCCACGGTCAGCTGACTCCATATCCTGGGCCCAAGATGAGGCAGAACAGTATGACAGAGTGTGGCAGAGGAAAGCAGCTCAGGACATGATGGCCAGGAAGCAGAGAGTGAGTTCCACTCACTAGGGACAAATATAAAGCCAACAGGCACATCCTCCAGCCCCATGCTACCTGCCTACAGTTACTGCCCAGTTAGCCCCTATCAGTGAATTAATCTATCCATCAGGCCACACCCCTCATAATCCAATCATTTCACCTCTGAAAATTCTTTCATAGTCTCACACATGAGCTTTTGGGGGACACTTCATATCTGAATCATAACAGGCAGGAAGGTGGGTCCACTAGGGCTGCACCTCACTATTTTTTTTTTCAAAGAGGTCAAGCATCCAATCGTTGACAAAATAACTTCTCAATTTTCAATGTGAGCAACTAGTGGAATGTTTTTAAGAACTGTATACACAGAATAAAATGCTTCTGTGGGCAGTCTCTAGTCCATAGACCATCCAGCATGTGACATCCACTGGACTGTCCTATCTTTGCAGACAGCACACCAGGATTCCAGAAGTGCTGACACTGCCCAACTGTCACTTCCTCATCCCCATCCCATGACACTATAATGCCATTTCCCTAGGAATTCAGTCTTTCAGACCAGCACTTTTAAAAAATTGACCCAGAATAATCATGCATACTTTAGAGGACATTTTGATGATTTAAAATATATATACAATGTGCAAGGATCAAATCAGGAGAATTAGGATTTTCATCTCCTTAAATAAACACTTATCATTTCTTTTTCTTTTCTATCTTTCTTTTTTTTTTTTTTTTGGCATGAGGGATTGAACCCAGAGGTGCTTAAGCACTGAGCCACATCCCCAGCCCTTCTTATTTTTTATTTTGAGACAGAGTCTCACTAAGTTGCTTAGGATCTAAGTTGCTGAGGCTGGCTTTGAACTTGCAATGCTCCTGCCTCAGCCTCTGGAGCCTCTGGGATTACAGGCATGCGCATCACTGTGCCCAGCTACTTATCATTGCTTTGTGGGAGGAAATCCTAACTTCTCTCTTCTAGTACTTTATAAAACATGTAATAAGGTTTTGTAAAGTGTATTCACTCTAGAACTAGAACCCATTCCAACTATCTGCCTGTGTCTCCATACCCATCATTCTCCCTCTAGAGCTTCTCCCCCCATTCCTAGACTCTACTAACCACTATTATATTATCTTTCCACAAAATCAACTTTTTTGCTTCCACATATGAGTGAGAACATGCTGTATTTGTCCTTCTGTGCTTGGCTTATTTCCACAACACAATGTCATCTAGTGCCATTTAGTTGCTGCAATGACCAAATTTTCATCCTTTGTAAATGACTGAATAATATTCGTGTGTGTGTGTGTGTGTGTGTGTCTTACTACCTTTAACCGTTTATCCATTGGTGGACACCCTGTTTGATCCTGTACCATGGCTTTTGTGAATAATGCAATAAACATGGGAGTGAAGGCATGTCTTTGATATACTGATTTCATTTCTCTTGAATATTTACCCAGGACAGGGATTGCTAGACCAGCACTTTTTAATAAGGATCCATATGTCAGGCATGGTGGCACATCTCTGTAATCCTAGTGACTCAGGAGACTGAGGCAGGAAGATCCCAAGTTTGAGGCCAGTCTGGGCAACTTAGTGAGACCTTGTCTCAAAATAAGAAGGGATGGGGATATAGCTCAGTGGAAGAGTACTTGCCTAGTATGTGTGTGACCTTGAGTTCAAATCCCACATACCATTAAAAATAAATAAAAATAAAAAGCTCAAACCAAGGAAACATCAATCCTTAGGGGTGCAGAGTTCACAGTCACTCTGAACTTTCTTTACCTTTTAACACAAATGAATATTGGTCAATGTAATGACTGGTAGAGATCCTGCAACATCACATGGATGAGCTCCACTATGCTCTTGGATCCTGCCAGCCCTGACTAGGCCACTGGGTTCTGCAGTACGTAAACACTGGCCAGAATGATGAGGGGACAGTGACTATATGCTGGCATGTACTTCCTAATCAGAGTAGAGGTTGACAACAGAGTCCATGCATGATTTCTTTTTCCTTTTGGGAACTGGCAAAAATGATGAGATTAAAAACAATTACATCTCAGTCTAAAAATCTCCAGAGAAGAGCAAAATGAAAGAAGAAACTTCACAACCCCTCCAAATCTCCGAGGCCTAAACTGTTGACATTAGACTCAAAGGCAAGGAGACTATTCGTCTTGTCCAGATGCCAGGGTACTAACCAGAATGTACGAATGAGAAGAGGGTGAGTCCCACATTCCTTGACTACTTAGAACAAAGCTGACACTAGAGTCCCTGTTTGATTTCTTTTTTTCTTTCTTTAATGGCAAAAATGCTGAGATCAAAACAATTTTTGAGCTATAGACTCCAAAGCTTTGAAATGATAAGACCTGCCACTATATCTTGTTAAACAGATAAGAATAAAGGCTGGAAAATTTACAGGAGTCAGCTCCCTGGATGGCCTTAAAAATGTAAACACTGGCCAGGTGAAAGTCCTTCCTTGGCAGTTTCATGTTCATTCCGAGTCTTGTCACCATAAAATTGAGTTATTTGTTTTCAAGTAGCTCTTCTATGGCATCCTATTTTAACTACAATAGTTTATGAATATATAACCTTTAACCTTGGAACTATGATGCATGTTTACCTTTTTCAAGAATATTGCGTTTTCTCATTATATTTCTGGAAGTGGAAATTGAATCTAAATTTGCTCCTCAACTTTATAGTATTTGATCCATTGCTTGTGCAATAATTTGCAATAATAATCTTAAATGTCCCATAAGGGTCCATGTGTTGAAGGCTTGGTTTCCAGCCTGTGATGCCACTGGGAGGTGGAGGAACCTTTAGGAGGCAGGGTATCATGGAAAGAAGTTAGGCCATCAGAGGCATAGCTTTGAATGGGATGTTGAGACCCTGGCCTGTTTTTCTCTTTTTGCTTCTTGCACACCTGAGGCAAATAGGCCTCCTCTACTATGTGTTCCTGCCTTGTGTCCTGTGCTCCCATGGGCTCCAAGCAACAGGGCCAAGCAACCATAGATTGAAATTTTTGAAACCATAAGTCCAAGTCAATCTTTCTTCCTTATAAGCTAATTATGTCAAGTATTTTGTCATAGTGATGGAAAGCTGACTAACACAACTACACCTCCATCAATTTTGTTGTTACTAAGTCTCCTTGCAAGTAAAAAAAATTGGTGGTGACTATTAGAAACACTATTAGAAAACATAAAGCAAGGGACTGGGGCTGTAGCTCAGTGGCAGAGTGCTTGCCTAGCACGTGGGAGGCCCTGGGTTCGATCCTTAGCACCACATAAAAACAAACAAACAAACAAATAAATAAATGTATTGTGTTCCTCTACGACTAAACAAAAAAAAAAAAAAAAAAAAAAAAAAAAGGAGAAGAAAGAAAGAAAAGAAAGCATAAAGCAGAAGTTTTTATTCTTTCCAAATACCAGGTTCTGATTCAGTAGGTCTGTGATTGGTTTTGTTTTTTTTTTAAAACTCTACTCCCTAGGTGCTCCTAATGTGCACCAAAGTTTGGGAACAAAGCACAAGGAATTCCCAGCCAAAGTGTCTAAGGAGCTGCGCCTGAAGGCCACCAAGAAAGTCACAGATTTGCCCACGATCCCTACATGTCTATTTTTAATAACACTTCTATTGCAACATAAGTTACATATCACAAAATTCACTCTGTAAAAGCATACAATATAGGGGTTTGGGGTATATTCATAGAGCTGTGTAACCCTCACATTATCCAATTATAATACATTATCATCACCTCAACCCTGTGCTCATTAGTAGTCACTTTCCACTCACTTCATCCTCCAGCCCCTGGCAACCACTAATCTACTGTCTGTTTCTATGGATTGGCCTATTCTAGGCATTTCATATAAATAGAAGCATACAGCATGTGGCCTTTTCTGTCTGTGTTAACTTCGCCCAATGTTTCCAAGGTTCATCATGTTGTAGCCAACATGTTTCTTTTTTCATGGCTAAATTCCGTCATGCCCATATACCACATTTTATTTATGCATTCATCAGTTGACGGCCACTGTGCTTGTTTCTGGCCCTCATGAGGACTGCTGCTCTGAAGTGTATGCACAGGTTTTTGTGTGGACGCGCATCTTCCATTCTTTTGGGCGTATGCTAGGAGGGAAACTGCTGGGTTACATTCCACACACTTCTTTATGCTTCACTTCCCTATGTGAACCTTTTGCTGCTCATCAGTGACTCTGGCCAATAGCCAAGAGGTACATCCTCACATTGTTTTACGGATAAGAAGTCTTTTCCAAAGTAACTCAGCTTCTTGGAATAGAGAAAACTGTAAAATCCGTCTCCTTTGTCTTTTGACTTTTGTGGATCTTCAATGTATTGACAGTGTGAATGACTCAAGTAAGTATTCACCACAAACTAGAGATTATTGGTCTTAAAAACTGGTGGAAATGAGGGGTGTGATCTACATTTAAGTACTACCCAAACACTGCAAATTTAAATGGGTGCCCTGGAAGAAAGAACAAATCCCACACTGAAGCAGATGATAGCGAGCTGTCAAGTCCAACAACTTTCCACAAAGAGTCCATTAAAGAAAAACCAGAAAGCCAAAATAAGGATCATACTCGAGCATGCTGTCATGCACGGATGCACACACACATACAAGCACACAAAACCTAATTTCATCAATCGAAAGTGCCAAGCATGAACATCTTTTTAGGCTCGCATCACATTTGAAAACACAGATGGACAGAAGAAAACAGGCTGGTGTTTGAGGGTGTAGAAGCTTCTCAGGGTAACTTTTATTAGCAGGGAATTATCAGGGCTGTTCTATTTGGGGATTTAGAAAAAGTATCCAATTACTTGTAACAAAGAAAAACTCAAGGAATGCTTTTTAAAAGTGTTCTTCTGAAAAACTCACCGAGAAACTCACATTAGTTCCTGGTGTAATAAAGTTAAATTGGAATCTACCCATTTAAAGAAAAATTAAAAGAAGAAATCAAGAAAATTACTAGCTATTTAGCAAATGAATCCAAAAGCTCAGAACCTGGTTTAGTCCACACCAAATTTCACTCACAAACATAATAAAACATTTACAGACACAGATTCATTGTCATAAGAGCTTAAAAACAATTGCCAGCTCCTTTGGGTTTCAGTTGATGCTCAAACAAGATGGGTAGGCAGTCTCTTAAAACTGTTATTTCCAATTAGTTTCCTTATCTACTAATCCATGAACTCACTTATCTTTATACAAAGATAAGTCACTGCCTCCCATGCCCATCCTTCTGAATGCTAAGACAAAAACAAAACAAAACAAAAAGCCAAAGCAACAAACAAACATAAAATCCCCCAAGACTGGGAATCCTGTCATAGGTTGGCTTATAAAGAGCCAGGTAACTTTGAACAATCACCTTTATCACATGGAGAGCAAAATGAATGGATTCTGTTAGGCCAGCGACATCAAATTTCTTCCATCAAGGGACAGACAGTAATTATTTTTGACTGTATAAGCCTCATGGTCTCTACTGCAGTTATGCAAGTCTGCCGTTATAGTGCAAAGCAGCCATAGTCAGTACAGAAACAAAAGGGCAAGACTGTGTTCCAATAAAACTTTATTTACAAAAGTGAACCTTGAGTTGAATTTGGCCTGTGGGCTGTATTTTGGCAATCCCTGTGTTAGATGATTTGGAAGGTGCTCCCTAGGATGACTATGCTTACCAGGGTTCCACTCTCCTGGAATTGTGCTCTTCTTAAGGAGACCCAAGGGAATGTGTCTGCCCCTTCCTCCAAGAAGGCAGAACTGTATGAATCAGAAAGTAGGCTATTACCAGACATCAAATCTCCTGGCACCTTGACCTTGGACTTCTCAGGCTCCTGAACTGACAGAGTAAACTTCTGTGGTTTATAAGCCACCCCATTTATGATATTTTTGTTAAAGCAGCCTGACCAGACTAAGACAGTCTTGTAACACGAACTCACTGGATGGGGTAGGCTACAGAAAACAGCTCACTTTCCACCAAGTGAGCCAAAGAGTCAAATGTGGTAGAGAATGAAGCGCTTCCCTAGACTCTGCAGGACAACCCATTTCCTGATACAAGAACCCCTGGAGTTCCTGGGGCTGAACTCGGCCATGCTACATAATGAAGCACCCAGAGGAGCCACAAGCTGTGGGGAAATAAGGGAGATGGGGACTTCCCAAAGTTAACAAGGATCATGCTGATGGCTCTGGTGAGTTTATATGAAAGCAGCAGCCTTATTACATTAACTTACCCACTGAAACTTCCTGTTGGCCATCTGGCTCATTTCCTAGACACCATCTACTGAATAATCTGTGCTTTCCCTAGTGATTTCAATGATCATCCTGCCATAAATCTGATGTGTACTTCAGTGTGTCCCTGCCTTCCCCTCTCTTGGCAATCTTTTCTCCCTTGCCTTTCACGACACCGCTGTCCCTGGGTTCTTCATATCTCTGCTAATTCCTTTACAGTCTCGCTTGGCCCCTCCTTTAAACCCTGTGCTGTGGGGTTCTCTCCTATAGGGCTGCCCTGGGTGATCTCAGCAGCTCTCTGCTAAAGGAAGGCAAATTCTAGACCATCCCATGCAATTGTGCTGGTTGGTCACTGCACAATGGCAATTACCCCAAGGGGACAAATACGGGTGAAATCCATTCTACCCTCTGCCTACCTGGCCATGCAGCCACAGGGCTCCCCAAGACTACCAATCTGGCTCAGATGTCCCCTGAGTCACAGATCCATCCATCCAAAAAATATGCTAGTCATCCCCCCGTCAGTGTCGCCCAAGGAATCATACACCCAACCTGCATTCATTTTCTTTCTTCCAAACCTGTTCTCTGGCCTCTCCATGCATGGCTCACTCATGGCAAGAAACCAGCAGGAATCCAAGCTCTCCCTATCCCTGCCTGATACATTCCACCTCCTCCCTTCTAGCTACTGCTGTAGATTGCCGTTTGACCTCAATATTTCTCTTCTCATTTAGGTTGTCGGCATCCATGCTTCCTGCTCTTAGATCCTTCACTCTGCCACACAAACAGTCTTGCCGTGATCTTCTCATCCTGCCGCTCCACTGCTTGGGAATGTTCCATGGCTCCCCACTGCTCAGGGGATAAAGACCCAGCTCTTCAAAATGCCTCATGGGGCCTTTTGTAGGTCAGACCCCTAACTTCCTTTTACCTCTTTATTCCTTACCAATGCCAAGTACTTCCGCCTGTCTTTCTCCTGATGCCTTGCCCTTTGCCTGGGCAACAATGTCAACTTAAGAGTGTCCAGGTTAAGGGGTTCCTCCTCAAAGGCTTGTTTGATCCCCAGCTAAAGTTGACTAGTCTCTCCCTTGAGCTCCCAAGTTTCAGTGCCAATACCCACAATGCTTTTAGGTGTGTGTGTTTCTCTGGCCCCATTACAACTGTAGTCTCTGGCTGGGCGCAGTGTTGCACACCTGTAATCCCAGCGGCTCAGAGGATGAGGCAGGAGATCACAAGTTCAAGGCCAGCTTCAACCACTTAGTGAGGCCCTAAGCAACTTAGTGAGACTGTGTTTCTAAATAAAAAAATAAAAAGAGCTGGGAATGTGGCTCAGTGGTTAAGAACCCCTGGGTTCAACACCAAATACCAAGAAATAAAAATAAAAAAGAACTGTAGTCTCTGAAAACAGTGACGGTGTCTTGCTTGATTGTGTATGCCCAGAGCCTGACACAGTGGCTAGCACTGTGATAGTCCCCATCCATGAAATCCTAAATGGATGTGGAAATAAGAAGATTAGTCAGAGCAAGGGGATACAAATGTAAATGAGGCTTTCAGATGGCTCTATCTATAGGTGGTATAAAAAAGGGGACAGAATACCTATTATGCCCAAGCACCCTCTGGGAGAGAGAAGATTAGGGATTAAGTGAGGAAGACTAGGATAGGTAGCCCTCTTTATCTGTGGGTTCCGCCTCGGTGGATTCTACCAACCTCGGGGGACTGAAAATGTTCAGTGTTAAAACATTTGTATTGTACTGAACATGCCCTGACATTTTTTCTTGTTATTATTCCCTAAACAATACACTATAACAACTATTTCTACAGTGTTGACATTGTGTCAGGTATTATGAGCAATCTGGAGATGATTGAAAGTATATAGGAAGGTGTGTATACGTTATATGCAAATATTATGTCACATTCTATAAGGACTTGAGTATCCGTGGATTTATTTATCTAGGATAAATAAATCCACGGATACTCCGAAAGCAATCCCTGCAGATACTGAGGGATGACTAGATTTGGAAGAAAGGTAGACAAAGAGGAAAAGAGGAGTGGCCTGCTGTGGCTTTCACAGTGGGCAGTGGGTCTGGTGTGTCGATGGAACTACTGCCTGGATGTAGGGGGCAGGGACTGTGCTTTCGCATGCAGGGCTGGCATGTGAGACCCAAGAATTGGGGCAGAAACCAGGGACGCAGCTGACCCAGCAGTGAGGGACAGAAACAGATGCCTCTAGGAGTCAGGAGGTGAGATGAACAGAGGTATGAGAAGAACAGTGAATACTGTGATAAGGACTTCCCTGCAGAAAGCTAGTCAGATTCCAAAAGGTAAAAATACCCCAATAGCCAAAGAAAACAGATTTAAGAAAGGGTGCCAGAGGACAGCCAGAAAGACAGCTGCTTCCCTACCCTTAAACTAACAAGCAAAATCCTTAATGAGATGTTCAAGGCCCGCTCCATGATTTACCCCTGGCTTTCTGTGGGCTATTTCTTAGCCCAGCTAAAAGATACCCCTCCTCCAGGAAGCCTCCCCTTACTCAACAAGCTCTCTCTGTGACACAGGGTCACAGGTTTCCTCAATACCCTGAATTTCTCCTTCACAGTTCTTGTCAGTATTACAATAAAATAGGTATTCATTTAAAATCTGCTTCCACTACAAGAAGACAACAATTTGAAGGTAGGGATACTCTACCTGGTACATATTGGAGGTTCAAAAACTATGTGTTGAATGAATGATGGTTCAAGCAATTGAATAAATACACAATGAATCAAACAATTATGTATCTAGAACATAAGACCAAGAAGCTAAGATCCCTCCTCAGCACAAAAAAGATGGCAAGGAAGGCTAAGTAGAGCCCAACAAATAACCTAGAACACCATGTGGGATAGCCTATGCAGCCCTGTTATAAGGCCCATGAACTTGAGGATTAAAATCATCTTTGTGTGTGAGTGTGTTAGGGGTGGGTATTGGAGCCCCAGGACACTCTACCACTGAGCTACTTCCCTAACTTTTTTTTATTTTTATTTATTTATTTATTTATTTATTTATTTATTTATATTTTAATTTTTAGACAGGGTCCAAGGCTGGCTGGCCTGGAATTTATGGTCATCCTGCCTCAGTCTCCCCAGTAGCTGGGATTACAGGCATACACCACTGTGTCCACCTTTTTTGAATTTTTAAATGGTTGAAAAGAATCAAAAGAATGACATTTCACAACACATCAAATTATTTGAAATTCACACATTTCTGTATTTGTAAATAAATTTCTATTGGAACAGAGCTATACTCATTCACTTACATATCACCTGTAGAGTTTCACACTGCTGTGGTAGAGTTGAGCAGCTGTGATAGAGACCATAAACCTAAAATATTTTTTACCTGGTCCTTTGGAGAGAAAGGCTGTTGACCCATGAGCTGGAGCATCTCTGGGATCACTGTACCCCAAGACCTGCAAGAAAGTTCTTCCCCAGTGGCATATACTAAAGTCTGAATCCTGGAAAAACCTGCCAGACACCAGCTATTGATGCGGTGACTGAAATATCCACTGGTAAATACAGTGCTACCATTAATGGTAGCACCCTCATGCCATCAACTATTACCTATTACACACCCATTAAAAAGAATGAATCAGGATGAAATGTACTAAGTATAGAAAGATGTCCACAATACATTAAAAATCTTTTTTTGTAATTGTATATGGACAGAATGCCTTTATTTTTTATTTGTTTATTTTTATGCGGTGCTAAGGATTGAATCCAGTGCCTCACATGTGCTAGACAAATGCTCTGCCACTGAGCTACAGCCCCAGCCCCCACAATACATTTTTAAAGTAATTTAATTTCAGGCACAGTGGTGCACGCCTGTAATCCCAGTGACTTGGGAGGCTGAGGCAAGAAGATCGCAAGTTCAAAGCCAGCCTCAGCAACTTAGCAAGGTGCTAGGCAACTCAGTGAGACCTTGTCTCTAAATAAAATACAAAAAAGGGCTGGGGATATGGTTCAGTGCCCTTGGGTTCAATTCCCAGTACCCCTAAATAAATAAATAAATAAAGTGATTTAAAGGACAATATGGAGAGTACTTTTCAATTTATTTTAAGAAAGTAAACATACATATGCTTATAAGGTGAGAGAACACAAATATCTGAAAGGAGACGTGATAAAAAGCTCTAGGGAATGGGACTAGGGATTTTTACTTTTTTGATTTGAATTCCATTTGTACTTGTTATATTTTTTTACCCTAAGTATACATTATTCTTTAATTAAAAAAAAAAAGATAAAGGTGCTGATTTGAGAAAGCCACTTCCTCCCCCATGTCCTTTGGCAACAGAGTGGCTAATTTGGGACAACAAATCCAAATTCTTGATGATCCAAATTCTGTTCTGCATTTCCCAGAGGGGAAACTGCACACAAACACGGTTCTCTGAAACTTCCGAGTCTCAGATAGTAGGTCAAGCTGCTCATGTGATTTGAGGAAGCAGGAGATTAAGACGGTTAGAAATAGTCTTACTTCCCTTTTCCTAGAAACTCTGGTTACCTCTTCAATTAGAACACCCCAGTTGAGCTTGCAGAAGGTCAGGTTGCCAGGGGATACCAATAAACCAGCTGCCCAGAGTGGCAGCTGTCAGTTTCCTTTGTGTCTCTCTTTGAACAGCAGCTGGCTCTCCAGTCACTTCCTCCCATGAAGGCTCACAATCATAAGCCATGTTAACGATCCACCTCCCCAGGGGCAAGAGGTGGCTATGAAGTCACGCACAGATGCAAGAAGCGAGAAGCCACGGCTGAGCCAGTGGGGGATTTGGGTAGAATTTCATGTCTCACCTTGGCACATGTATTTATGATTCCTTCCAGATTTTTAACTTTCCTTGGGCTAATTCTCCTAGTTCTCTCATGGGAAAGTCCTTGGGGAGTCATGCAGGCTAAGACACCAGGCTCTTAGCTGGTGTGCCCTGCCCTGCCCTCGACCCAACTTGAACAGTGTCCTGACAAAAGCTACCACATGGCACACCCTTTGATAAATCTCCTCCAGCCTATATCCAGGGATCCTGGAGTCATATGGAAGGTCCAGGAAGTCCATAATTCTTAGGGACGTAGGGGTGCAGACCTACTCAGCTCAGAAATGCATATGGGACCTGAGCTATCTAATGGGATAAATAATCCACACATAGCCTTGGCATTAACTAAAAGACATTCTGAGAAACTCTAGTCAGTGAGATAGTTCAGTAAAGAGAAAAAGATATTTCAGTAAAATTAAGGAAAATGTACATTTGCAATCCCTATTTTGAACCATCAGTATCATTAGAACATTCAAAGTTTCAAGAAAATATGCAGCAGCTTAAATTTGTTTAGCTTAATCTAAACAAGCTTTGAGATCCCTTTGGATAACTTTTGAGATGTCATTTGGAAACACAGCCTCAGACCCTGAGGGAGGATTCCATGAAGATGCCCAGGGTAGATGTGAGGTTCAAGCAATGAGCTGAATCTCTCAGGGGAGTCTTCCCCCTAAAGATTCTCTTGGAACTATAGTCCCATGCTTGGCTCCCCAGCACCCACACCATGGGGTAAGCAGAACTCTACTGCAACCCCTGAGCACAGATTTTGAAGGAAAATGCCTAAAAACCAGGGGTCAATGGTGGGATGTAACCAAAGGAGAAGAAAAGCACCCTTCCAGAAAGATAGACACCCAGGTTGGTGCAGGCTGTTCCCCAAGCAGGACTCACCATTGGTGGTCGTGTTGACATAGTAACGCCGGCCCTGAGGAGACAAGTAGCTCTGCCAGCCAGGTGGAAGGATGACCGTCTGGCTTTCCTCTCCTGGCGGAGGGGGGACCATTCCAGGCTTCTGTTGAAGAGCAAATAAAAGGTCACTCGCATTTGGCATTTTGGCAACTGTTTTAAAACCAGAAAGTCAGAGGCTGAAGAAGTTGGGAACAGCACTGCCCATGGGCCTCCCTAGGGGGAGATCAGGCGACACAGGTGTGAACTCAGGGGCTGCATGAGCATGCAGCATGAGCACTGGTTCATGCAAGAGCCCTTTGCTGAAGAGACCACTTCCCTGGAGCACAGAGGGAAATGCCAGTTAGCTAGCAGAGCTGGGCTTTCTCCTCCTGGGACCCCTACAAAGTCAACCGCAGTGGTGGCAGGGGTGCTGAGCTTGCAAGGGGATCCTGTCACTCTGTGTGCTTCCACTGTGAATCTGAAGCCTAGAATCCACAGGACCACTGAGCACAGCAGCACATGAAGCCCCAGGCCCGCTGTGCAAACCTAGCAGAAGTAATTAATGCAAGTCGTGGCAGAGTGAGATGTAAAATATTCTAAAATAACACCAGGAATCCATGAAGAGCTGGATCCAGAAAGTCCAGCTCGGAGGGATTTTTCTCACCAACTCTCCAAATCACTCTGGCAAAGAGAATTGAGATTCTAAGAAAAAATAGACACTGTCTTTATACTGGATGTAGTTATATACATTTAACCATGCACACTATGACTCGTCTTAAAAAACAATCAGAGAAAAAAATATATGTCAGAGAAACTTGATGTAAAATAGACACTTGCCAAATGGTACCTTGAGCCCGTGGTGGTGCCACATGGGAGATTTTTATTCTCTTCTTTCTATTTATCTGTTCCATCTATTTTTTTCTCTAATAAGCACAAAAATAAAAGTTCTTAGATAAAGAATATTTAAAAATAAGGAGTGAGGGTCCAAATGAATCCACATGATCGCTGTGCTTTTTGAAGAAAGCAAACTGATAAAAGTCAGAATTCTAACCACAGGAGGGGAATGGCGGTGGGTTTCCCAGTAAGGTTGGAGCCTGTTCAGAAACATTAAACGCCATCAGCTCCTCCAAGTCCCCCACATCCCTCAGCAGTGCCCACCAGGGTGGCTTCTTTTGGTCACTGATGACCAGTGCTTAGGAAAATAGGATAATAAATGGAAAGGGAGCCGTGGGGAGACTCACTGGCAGGCTGGCTTTGCTTTGTGAAGGCCATAACACGGTGTGTCTCTGCTTCCTGTGGTGGCCTGTGTGCCATTAGGGGACACAAGCAAATCCTAGCTTCTCCCGGGATTGCCAGTAAAACACAGCCTGCCTTTGGCCCTGGTGTATGTTTCATTCTGAATTCTCATCACTTAATTAAAAGCTTTCCCCCTATACCCTGGATGCCTCTGTCTTCTATACCTGCTCCTGCTGACCCTCAGTGCCTCTTTGATTCCTTGTGGAAGATCGTTTTCTAAACAAGCAACAGTGAGATGCACAGCTGCCAGGGAGAGGGAGAGGGAGAGGGAGAGGGAGAGGGAGAGAGAGATAGATCTCCAGATGGGCCAGGGTGCCTAAGAATGAGGTTTGAGCCAGTTGTGGTGGCACATGCCTATAATCCCAACAGCTCAGGAGGCTGAGACAGGAGAATCTCAAGTTCAAAGCCAGCCTCAGCAACTTAACAAGGCCCTAAGTAGCTTAGTGAGACCCTGTCTCAAAATAAAAATGAAAAAGGCTTGGGATATGGCTCAGTGATTAAGCACCCTTGGGTTCAACCCTGGGTTAAAAAAAAAAAGAAAAAAGAATGAGTGTTTGCCTAAAGAGAGACTATTTTAGAACCAAAAGGGTTAAGATGCCAGGTCTCCTTTCCTTGAGTCTAGTATTCCAGAACACCCAAGAGGGGATGGCCACATCAGTGCTCATCTGAATAATGTGGGAGGAAATGGGAAGTTGTTCAAAGGTATCGAGCCAGGTTTGGAAACTGACACAGCCAGATAGCCAGGCCGCTGTCACACGTGTGACATCAGCCCAGTGGTGGAAGATGCAGGGGAGATCAACCGCAATACACCTGGCCACCAGGAGAGGGTCAGTCACCAGGAGTGCCTCATCTGTGGGGGTTCTCATTGAAAAGGCGGTCCAAGTGAGACAGGGCTTTCCCCAGGCTCCACCTTCTGTGATGTGAAGCTCAGGCAAGTGCACGGCCCTCCACTCCAATGTCCCTTTCACATCGGAAATGTCACCATCAACAGTTACATCTCTGAGGTTTCTGTTTCCAAGACGACCCCACAAACAGCTGCAGGGAAGGTGAACACATTAACGCTGACTAATGTGTGCCGTTGAGAAGACTGGGCAGTGAGGAGATTGCTCCCTCCATGGGCTGGAAAGCAGGTGGACTGAACCTTCTGCCCCTCAGTGACACACCTATGAAAGGGCAGAAGGACCCTGTTCCTTCTTCTTCACTGCTGCATGGGACTCTTCTCTCTGGGGAATTTATCTATATAACACTGTGACATCAGAAGAAATCTCAGTTGACATGTGAGGACATGGATGACCAAGGAGGTAGATAACTACCCCAAACTCTCTCCTACCTAGGAAATGCAGGAGCCTCAGAGAAACACCTGAGCCAGAAAGTGGGCAGGAGAAGGGCGACCAGGCCAACAGCCTACTTCCTAATTTGACCAATGTGGTGAAAGTGGCTTCCATCCATCCCCCACACGGCCATGGGTCCCCTCTCAACCTGCCATCGCCCTACCTCCACCTTCCGAGGAAGCCACAGGCCCCTTGTCTCCTTCTTTCTTAGAAAGAAGTTCCTCTTATGGACTAACCTCAAACAAATCAGGAGTCAAAAGATGTGGAGACAACCGGGTATGCATCTCCAAGATGAAAACGAGCAGCAAGCAAAAATTCAGACGCAAACGGTCAGGGCAACTTCTTCAAACTGGCACCCAGTGGAAGCAACTCAAACGCCCCTCCAATGGATGGGGGAAATAGTGAGATCTGATGCACCCACACGACGGTACAGTATTCAGAAATAAAAAGAAACTGAGCACTAACGCGTGCTAGGACATGGAGGAGCCCTGAAGACATCATGCCAATCGAAAGAAGTCAGACAAAAGGGCCACATATAAGCTATATAAGTCCATTTATATGAAAAGCCCACAACAAGCAAAGCCATAAAGACAGAAGTAGTCTGTGGCTGCTGAGAGCTTGGGGGAGAACGAATGGGTACAGGGTTTTCCCTTTGGGGTGATGAAAACATTCTGAACTAGACAGTGGTCATGGGTTGCATAGTATCATAAAGGTAGCAAAGTCATGGATGGGCCATTTTAATTGAGGTATATTTTATGACAATAAAAAATGATTTGGTAGCTGGGCGCAGTGGCGCATGCCTGTAATCCCAGGGGCTCAGGAGGCTGAGGCAGGAGGATTGTGAGTTCAAAGCCAGTCTCAGCAAAAAGTGAGGAGCTAAGCAACTCAGTGAGACCCTGTCTCTAAATAAAATACAAAATAGGCTAAGGATGTGGCTCAGTGGTCGAGTGCCCCTGAGTTCAATCCCTGGTTTCCACTCCCCCTAAATGATATGGTAAAGATAAAAGTTAGATCCACCTACAAGCCCTCACTTAAGAGGCCAAAGCACCAACATTACCTCACTCTTAATGGCCGTGGAAGGGTAGGAGCTGTCAGCCTCCTGAGACAGTGGCCCACCAATCATTAGAAGTATACAGAGTGGATAAATACCTACTAATTAAGGTCTCTCCTAAACTACTTCTTCTAATTAGTTTCCTTCCAAGGTAAATCCTTCCCTTCCCTTCCTCAGTCCTGTGGCTTCGCTCCTTCAATTCTGTCGGCTCTTTCCCATGGGAATAGGAACAGGAGGCAGAGGGGACACAGTGAGGGGGGAGGGGCCCTACCTGGAAGGGAGAAGATTAGAAGTAGCAAGAAAATGAAGGTAGTTTCTTCCAACTCAGAAATTCTGAATCTAACACATACATTTCTTTGTGGGAATTATAAAAGCCTGTCTATTCCTCCAGGAGGAGCCATCCTGGACCAAAGTGCAAGCTGGCTTTTAGTCCTTTCCATCCCACCTTTTTTCATTCAGTCAACAACCTGCTCAACTGTATATGAAAGACATTCTCTAAGAATACAAGAAAACTTATCAATCTGCTATACCCCCAAATGGGTGCATGGGTCTTTTATCCTGTAACATGTATCAGCACATCACTTTTAAAAACTTTGAGTATTATTCCATTGTATGGATAAACATACCACATTTTGTTTATCCATTCATCCACTGATGGACATTTTGGGTTCTAGACTGCCTCAAAACCCTAGTGTGGTAGGTTCTCCAGAAAGATCTGAGATGAGATTCGGTTTGGACACATCAGTGATAACATCATTCATCAGTCACCGAATGTCTATAGTGCACCAGGGACTGGGTGTGGTGTTTCACATAATTCCCTTATCTTCTCAACTATCCTGTCTCATAGATGGCATTTATTCCCATTTTAAGTCAAGGAATGTTAAGAGTCAGAGGGCTTAATAACTTGCCCAATGTGACACAGCTAACTGAATGGCAAAACCAAACTACTTTAAAATGTTAGCTTTGGGCTGGGGATACAACATATGCTTAGCATACAAGAGGCCCTGAAATCTATCCCAAGCATCAAACAAACAAAAGAGAAATATTAGCTGTGTTCTAGAGATTTCTGTCCAGTTCCCTAATACCAGGCTACCCTTGGCCCATCTCTTCCCAGGGGTCCATAAGAATCTTTGCTTTTTCACCTGGACTACCCCAGGCCCAGTTCCCACCCAAGGAGGATGACAGCTTAGGCCTGATTCTCCTGCCTGTCTCACAGTCTCCAAATGAACATATGCCTTCCCGGGAGATGTGCAAAAACCACCTTCCCCCAAGTCGTCATGTTCCCTAGCTGTAGGCTCACTTCCTGGTCTCCCTATTTAAAACAACACAACCAAAAAAAAATGTTCATCTTAATGGTGGCTACTGATTCCCCCTGGAAAGAAAGTCAAGCGGACAAGCAAGGGCAGTCACCTAGAGATTAAAAACAAAAACCCCACTCTGAGTATTGCTCAGTGGCAGAGCACTTGCCTAGCATGCGTAAGGCCCTGGGTTCAATCCCTAGCACTGCAAAAACAGAAACAAACACATTTTTAAAAATGCCATTACAGCAGTGTTTCTCCAAATATGGTCACCCTGGGACAACTCATTCGACACCTCAGAGGTGGGTCAAAGTGCACATTCCTGGGCCCTGATTCTGACATTTAATCAAATTGGGGCCTGGGAATCTGCATTTTAGCACATATCCTGGCTGAGCCCTATGTTCATTCTACTGTGGAGCTACTCAGGTGAGTGGGAGAAACTGAGATAAAGCATCACCTCTGAAATGGGAACTGGAAGGGAACATAAAATTTCAAAAAGCACAATTTGTAGAAAGGCAGTGTTGCACTGCATGGTTACTTATTAAAGAGAAAGATCCTATTCTCTCACCCCAAACTCTTCTAACAAATGATTTTATGAAAGACTCAAGGTTGGGTCTGCAGTCTCCAGGCGGTACCAACCCTTATATTCAGCTCCCCACAGCCTCAGCCACTCTTCAAGTTCAAGTTCATCCCGGGACGCCACCTCCACCTGCGAGATGCTTCTGGGAGCACCTGCCTCTTACCTTCAGAAGCAGCGAGCAAATGCTGCTTGCAGGCGTTCACGGGTGGTCGTCAGGCGCTTGATTTAGCAGCCAGCTCAGAGAGTTTTAAGGTCCCCTATTCTATGTCTTCTTACACCCCAAACCCAGCAGCAATAGGAGCGCTAAGAAAGGCAAATCCACAAGACTGCACACCCCTTTCCCCCCACACCCAGATCTATATATAACATCTCTGAAGTTGTCAGCCTAACGAGCCACTTTCTGGCAGACCCGTTGCCATGACAATGACTGTTAATGAGCCGGGTGCTGTGATTGGCACTGCTTGAAGGTTCCTCCACAAAGGACTTCGCAGCACTTTCTCCCTTCCCCAAACATACATCCAGCTGGACCTCCAGAAGTGGCCAGGGCATGACTGGGTGTGCCTGGGAGGCCTCAGTCCCTGGAAACTGGTTCATTAATAGCTCACCCTGAGAAGTGGGAGGAGTCCAGGAGTGGCCTCCGCTGCCAGTTACGTACTGAACAGAGGGGTCGACCAATTACTGATGAGGACCGCCAGTGTCCACCAGGAAAGACAAAGACCAGCAAGGCTGCAGACTGGTGATTCACTTCATCATCACGCCTTTTCTGCTGGACACCTGTTTAGGGTGGGCAGACTCCTACACAGAGCTGGGAACAGCTACCCATTGCGGGCCCCACCTCCCACCATGACATCACCAGCCTCAGAGTCGGTGTCTACAAGAATGCCGGGCACCTTTCTTTTGTCTCACAGGTGAACATACCGCTATCCACTCAGAAATAGCAACTCACAGAAAATAGCTAGAGAGGAAGCAGGGCAACCTGGCAATAGCATGGTGCATTCTGGGGAGTGTGGTTTTCACAAGTAGTTCCATAGGAGACAGGCTGGACCCTGGTGATGTCTTCATGCTCTCCTGGAAGCCAGAGATAGAGACTTGGCCGGGGGAGGAAGAGGAGGAGGAGAAGGATACATATCAAGAGATAGATTGGGATTGTAGCTCAGTGGTAGAGCACTTGCCTTGCATGCGTGAGGCACTGGGTTCGATCCTCTGTGCCACATAAAAATAAGTAAATAAAGACATTGTGTCCATCTACAACTGAAAAAAATATTTTAAAAATAAAAGAGATAAATAGACTATATGACTAAGGAAGGGGGGACCACATCCCTCTTTTTCATAGTTTAGTCTCAGCACAGTGCCCAGAACACTGAGTCAATCAATGAGTGAAGGCTGGAAATTGTAGCAGGAACTGGGTTTCAAACAGCTCTGGGCAGGCTGTTTCATGAACCAGGTAGAGAACTGGAAGCCCAAACAATGTGTGTGCTCCACCTGTGAACAGATTCCAACTCTTGACAGATCTAATCAAATGGACACTGAGTAAAGGCAGATAAGAGGAAAAGGTAATAGGGCTTTCTTCACCTGCAGAAAACAGATGAAGAAACAGTATCCAAGCAAAGCCTCAAGCAAAGCACAGATATCTAAGCACAGATTGCTCATATAGTATCCAGGAGAAAAATGCAGGGAACTAGATTATTTAGCAACCTCAATTGGAGGAAGGGAGATATGGCATGTGAGACCAAAAGATCTGAAGGAGAGAGCAAAGAGAAAAAAAAAGCGGGGGGAGTTGGTTTGAAAAAGAAAACAAAATTAAGAAGCAAGAAACAATAAAAACTGTAGGGAAATTTAAGATGTTGTAACAAAAAGAAAATGCACATTGGTTGCAATAAAACCTAGAATCAGTGTTGCAAAAGAAACCCAAAACTGAGTATGCATAAAACAAAGCGGAGAATTATTCTCCCAGAATGGAAAGAAAATGAAAAAAAAAAAAAAAGATTAAATTAAACAGGAGGACAGAACAGCAAGCCAAGAGATAGAAACTGGGTGTTCCTGAAGAGGAGACCAGAACAAAGGCTCTTAACAGAAAGGAACTGTAAACAAAGGTTGATAGGGAAAAACTTTCCCAAGCTGTGCAGCTTGGTAGATTCTCCACTTTTGGAGGCAAAATGACTTTTAAAAGACCAACATGAAGACACTCACTACAAAGGAAAGACAGGGATAAATTCCCACAATCATGTAACTAAGAAGATATAAAATAAATAAATGAAAAAGCGTAAGACTGGTCTCAGACTTCTCTGTAGCCGCATCTCTAAAGACACTTCCTGTGTAGTGTGGGGCTAGACATTTACATGTAGCCAAGCTGCTCTTCAGGCAAGAGGGGGGTAACAGAAATACATTCTCCTATGACAAGGGCTCAGAAAAACAGCTGTGTATATGTCCTCCTTAGTGAACGAACAGTCGTCTCTCGGTATCCACAGGGGATTGATTCCAGACACCCACGGATGCCAAAACTCTCAGGTGCTCAAGCTCTTCTATAAAACGCCATAGTATTTACATAGAACCTACACACATCCTCTTGTGTAGGTTCAATCATCTCTAGGTTACTGTTAAAATGGAAAACAATATAAATGCTAGCTAAATAGTTCTGTATTGTTCAGGTAATGATGACAAGAAAGAAAGCCTGTACATATTAAGTAAAGACAATTTCTGCTGGGTATGGTGGGGCATGGCTATAATCCTAGCAACTTGGGAGACTGAAGCAGGAGGATTGTAAGTTCAAAGCTAGCCTCAGCAACTTAGTGAGGTCCTAAGCAACTCAGTGAGACCCTGCCTCAAAGCAAAATATAAAAAGGGATAGGGATGAGGCTCTGTAGTTGAGCGCCCCTGGGTTCAATCCTGGTACCTAAGAGAAAAGGAAAGAAAAGAAAAAGGACAATTTCTTTTTCAAATATTCCCAATCAGATAGTGGAATCCATGAATGTGGAATCTATGGATACATAGCCAATGGTACTTAAAAGGTGGATTTCAAGTTCCTGAAAGATTAAGACATGTGAAGGTAAAGAATGAAGAATTCATGGTCAAAAGAACCAAGGCTGAACACTAAAAGTAACTTTCCAAAAATGAATTAATAATTATAAATCCAACCATAATAGAATCATGTGTATGAGTCACTATTCACTATAAAGACTGTGAAGAAACAAGGAAATGAAGACTTGGGTTCATGAATTCCAGATAATACTTGAAAAATCAAGAAGCAAGAGAAAATACAAGTGAGATACCAAGGAAGATTGAAGTAGGTTGCTCTTCCTTCTTATACATTAGGGTGTGTACGTGGTTTATACTGTGATTTGTTCCCCCAAAGGTTCATGTGCAGGTAGCTGGGTCCCCAGTGTAACGGTGTTGAGAGGAGTAGAACCTTTAAGAGGTGGGGCCTAGTGGGAGATCCTTAGGTAATTGGAGGCATCACAGTTGGAAGCATTAATGCCTGTCTCCTAGGAGTGGAGTAGGTCCCTTGGGACTGGAAAAGTTGTTGTAAAGCAAATTCAGCTTTCTTAGCTTATTCTCTTGCCTCTTTGACATGTGACTTGCCTTTTTTCCCTCACCTTTCTATTCTACCATGTGACACCATCTACCATGTTATGGTGTAGTATGAGGCCCTCACCAGAAGCCAATGTTGTTGCCATACTTTTGGACCTCCAGAACTATGAGCTGAATAAACTTCTTTTTTATATAGCAACAAGACTCAGGTACTTTGTTATAGCAACCCAAAATGAACTAAGACATCATTCCAATAAAGAAATATCCTCTGTGTCCTCTTGTTCTTCCTGTTGAAGCTATCAGATACCTGCCCAGTTGGCTCCCTCCTATGTCCTTTGACATTTAGTGTCTGCACTTGTCTCTTCCTCAGAGACTGGAGCTTCCCAACCACAACAAAAGGGATGGGTACCTAGATAGCAAAGACACTGGCACTGTGACAATTACCTTCATGCTACTGGCTCCATGAACAATCAGCTTCCATAGGAAATTCTGAGCCCTAGAATCCATTGGGGTAGACAGGTTGGGATACTTGCAGACTAAGGGAAAACTCAGTAGCAAGACAGAGCTTTCCAAAGACCTCACTTGTCCCAGCTTCTCTGCTTTGTAAGCCCTCACTAGGTTCCCAGAGCCAAAGCTCAAAGAATTCCTCAATGAAGACTGTGGCCATCTCCTGGCCTGTGTCTGAGCACATCTACTTCCCTTTAGCCTTTCTGGTTGGTGCCGTGTGAAAAAGAGGTCAACTGCGTAAGACTCATCCCTGGCTCTTACCAACAAGAAGCCAAAAAGAGCCACAAGGGTCATCTTTCTTCCTGCTACTCTTCTAGTTACAGAGTTCTCAGTAACTGTGTCCAACCGAGCCGAGGTTTTGCTAGAACCCTTCATGTATCCTCAAATCTTTATGAGAAATCACTTGCTCAGCTAGGCTGCCTTTTTGAATCCATAAAAGGAACTTCCCAAACCAGGCTTTAATCACTTCAATGCAAATGTCCCCAGAACTCTTCCCAACTTGGTACCATCCAAGTGTCCTCAGTCCTGGCCTCACTGCCCAGAGTAGATAGATGGGGTCACAATGGATGGGGTAGCAATAATCCACATCTCACTGGCTTGACTCTTCTTCTGGCTCATGTTTGACCCCTCTGCCCCAAAGGTTTCCTTGATGATAGCTAAGATGGCCCAGAGGGTGCCTAACTTGTGTTCCCCCAGCCAGGTGGCAAATGTCAGTTCCCATGAAGCATCTGCCCTGCTCTTCCATACTGAATCAATCTCTTTCCCTCACGACCCCACCCATCACTGTTCTATGCCCCGGAATCAGTGGGAGGCAGCCTCACACTTTGGTTGTTACTGGTGCCCACCACAAGAGATAGATACTAGGGCCACAAGAGCATTCTCCCGGTACCTGCAAACCTGCCAGCCAAAGACCTGGAGGCTGCAACCCTTTGAACGCTCCAGACCTATCTTGATCCTGGTAGGCTCAGTGAGGATTCCAGCCATGCTAAATGTCTATCTGTGAACCCCCAGCGCCTCCCTGAGGGCTAATCAACTCTCTGGGTATGTTTCTCAGGATTGGGCAGAGAGAGGACATAGAACAATGGTCTCTATTTTCTGACCCTATAAAGGAATGGAGTGATCTGGTTAACCAGGAATTTTGATGAACACAATTACAATGGAGTCCATGCAGCAAGGAGACAGGAAGTCAATCCTCACAGGGAAATTTACTAAGTTAGAAAACATGGGGTCTCCAGGGAGACAAGGACGGATGAAAAGATTTGCAAATGATCCTGCAAAATGAAAGGATGAGTTAGATGCCCCCCCTCCTTGGTCAGAAGCCATTTCATAGCCTTCAAGAGTCTAGAGGTCAAGGCACAGAGGGTAGGAAAGAAATGCCTTCCATGTGGGCTTTGCACACATTCCTCCTCTGGCCCTGGAGAAAGAGATCTTTATGGTCATTGCACCTGCTGCTAGAAGGGCCAATTAATAGGTAATGCAAGCCATGTGGGGAAATCTGAATAGCCATATACATCTTGTATTTGAGATGGCTGGTCCATTTTGCTGGTGGTGTCTGTCCAGGGCCACCCTACAGCATGACAGGGACCTGAGAATTGCTTGCTCTCTCTTTTGCATCATTTGACAGGATCTCAGCATTGACCAACCAGCATCATCGTGCCACTGAGTATCAGCATCACTCCTTTGGCCTCTTTACAGAGGTTTGCAGCAGGTTCCTGAAAGCCTTACACTGTGTTTTAGGGCCACAGGACCCAAAGAGAGAATGTGTATAGGTGTGAGGGGCAGGAACAGGAGGTGCTCCTGAAAACAGAGAACAGCTCTGAAATAGGATGGGAAGCAGGGATGGTTTCCAGATCTTGAAGTGTGGGCTGGGGAACTCCAGAGAAAGCTCTCCTGCTTTGTCCCAGTGCTTAGGTCCATTGGTCCTGATACTAGAATGCAATTAAAATAGGCAAAGTAGTCTGCTTCTGACAGCTTCTGAAGCCAGAAAACCTGAGTGACTCTGCTCACCAGCTGTATGAGTCCATTTTGCATTGCTGGAGAAAGTACCTGAGGCTGTGTGCTTCATAGTGAAAAGAGATTTATTTAGCTCACAGTTTGGGAGGTCCAAGCATATGCACTTGGTGTTACAACATCAGAGAAACAGAAATGGGAAGGGAATCGCCAGCAGCAGAAAGGACCAAACAGGTGGCGTGGCCCGGCTTTATAACAACCCCTTTTTTTTTTTTTTTTAAATAACAGCTCACTCAGAGAGGCTAGCATTAATCTCATTTTAGGTCCATGGCCCCATTACCTATCCACCTTCCATTAACTGCTGCCTCTTAAAGGGTCTCACATCTCCACATGTCCACACTGGGGACCAAAATCCCAGCACATGAACCTTTGGGGGACACAATGAAACCACATATAAGCCATAGCACCAGACTTGGATTAACATAGACATTCAATTCAAACACCGCACTTCCTGATGGGCAGTTGAAGAATGTGGGCTCCTTCTTTCTCACTCCTCCTCTTGCAGTTTCAAAATAGAGTGGATCATTCTTATAGTCTACCTCCAATTCAGGCTGACAAAACCATTAGCAGAAAGCATATGAGCAGGCAGGGGCTTAATCCCAGCACTGAGGAGGCTGAGGCAGGAGGATGGCAAGTTTGAGAGACCCTGTCTCAAAACAAAATGTAAAAAGGGCTGGGGATGCAGCTCAGTGGGAAAGTACCCTTGGTTTCAATCCCCCGTACCAATAAAGAAAGCAAGAACACCTCCCAAGTGTTGTTACAGGCAACAAGCTGTCATGTGTGCATTTCCTGTAGCATCTCTAGGCACTTTGCTTCCTCATCTGAAGTGCTGAGGTCCCAGAACCCAGGGGATGTCTTTTGTAATGGAGCCTAACACCACCACAAGGGAAATTTCCAAGTATTTAAATGTCCGGCTCAGTTGCAAAAGCAGCAGCCACATAAACAAAGGGGGATGACAGAGAGCTCCTGATAAGAAACACAAATGATCATGAAACATTAGTTTTGTTTTGTTTTTTAACTGCATGTTTTTCACAATAGAATAGGCCTCAATTTTTTTTTAGTCTAGGTATCCTTCCATGTCCTCAGCCAAATCTAACTTGGAATTGGTGGGAAAGAAATGCTGAGACATCAATAAAATAAAGTGATTTAATAAAACCAGACATGAAAAATATGACAAAATCAGGAGGCGAGATTGTGGCCATGGTCTCAGGTCTGCATGAGGAGGCCGATCACTTGGGGATTCTTTTCTTTTTTGCCACTGTTATGACCAATTTGTGCTGACATGTCCCAGTTGGTTTAAAGGAGTTGGGCTACAGTTCATCATTTCTCTTGAAGGTAAATGTTTTTGAAATGCATCCTAGCTTTTCTATGCTAGCTTGTACCTTTAATGGTATCAATTATTTATGGGGTCCTAGAAGGCTTCTTTGCGTTTTTTTTTTTTTTTTGGAGACCATGTCTCACTAAGTAGCCCAGTTGAACTTGTTATCCTCCCGCCTCAGCCTCCAGAGTACCTGGAATTAGAGTTGTGCATCATTGTTCCCGACTTAGAAGACATTTTTGAAGAACACTTTAAGGACTCTTCATTTCTAACAATCTCCCTGGGGAGCTCCTGTTACAGTGAGCCCCATCTAGATGATTCATGGTCAAATTTCCCTTTGTAGAGGTGAAAGTCTGGGAACAAGAGAAATTTGCCAACACTTAGTATTGAGAAAGACAGAGAATATATACCACCCTCCCAACTTCTCCTTGATTATTAAGCTACAAAGCCCCCCCAAACCCCTTTCTCAATATTTTGTGGCATTTTCTATAGTTGTTGTGCCTCTAGAGAAAACCCGTAACCCAAATTACCAAGCACTGTTCCATTAAAAATGGATTTCTGAAATTCAGAAGTATATGTGGAAGCTAAAAAGTTGATTTCAAAGCAGCAGAGCCCGGGAAGTGTGTGGGGGAGGAGGGGGAGGCAGACAGGATGGTTAAGAGGTAAAGGGATGTAGTTAGGTGGGAGGAATAACTTCCAATGTTCTGTAGCACAGTAGGATAAATAGAGTTGACAACAATTAATTGAATATTTCAAAACAGCTAGTAGACAGGATTTCAAATGTTCCCAGCACAAAGAAATGATATCTGTCTGAGGTGATGGATATGCCAATTACTCTCATATGATCATCACACACTGTATACCCATACTGAAATATCACATTGTACCCGATAAGAATGTGCAATTATTGTGAATTGACTAAAAATGAAAACATATTAAATGATGATGATAATAATAATAATAACAATAGAAGAACTTGTTAGGAAGTCAGGAAGGTAGTTGAAAGTTGCTAGCTTGTCATCACATGCAAAACAGCTACCTACCAGAAAGAAAGTTCAAGGGCAGAAGATAGAGCGGCTCCATGCAGATGCTCTGGGGACAAGAGCAGGCTTCCTCAGGGAGTTGGTGTCCTTTTAACAAAAGGTGGATGGGAGCTCATTAGAGCATAAAGGTGGGTGGCTCTGCCTGCCCGCCCACCCAGGGCTGCCATCCAGCTGGCCTGGCTTTGTGGTTGCTCCTTGCAGGCTGCAGTAGCCTGCGGGCACCAAAAGGAAACGGAAGTAGCAAGTCTCACCATGGAGACTCATTCTAGTTACTTCTGTTTAACTCTGCAGCTCTAACTGCCTGTGTTCCCAGTCATCCTGATCAAAGACTTCTGACTCCAAGAGATGCTCCTAATTGGTTCTGAAGCAGGAGCCCCAGAGGGAGATGAAGCCTAATGGAGGCTACGGCAGTTTCTGAGTCAGTAAGGGGCACACTGCAACCAACCCAATTGGGCTGTGCTGTTGGAGTCTCTGCTACTGATGTCTGGTATCAACTAGACAGAGGGTGACAGCCAAGGACCTTACTGTCAAGATTCGGGAACTAGCATGGTGCTGTGGCAATGTGGACGAACATGTGAATTGGGACCCAAGGGCCAGGACTGAAGCCGCTTTGGTCTTGCCGTGAGATCTTAAGCAATCCACTGCATCTCTGCTGGGAGGCCTCCATTTCCTCATCTTTTAAATGCAGAAGTTGGACCAGATGGTCTCTGTGGGGTATATATATCCTAATGCTCAATGATTCTAAATGTTAGTACGAATATATCTGTTTTAAGGACATGTCATCTTTGTAGGAGGAAAAATATGTCACATTCAAGTGTAGACATGTGATTTGGAGGCATGGACCACTCTTGAAATGCTGCCTGGGCCCCAGACACTTGGGATCCCATCTCTTACCACAGGGAGTACAGTCCTGACAGGCCTGTGTCCGTGCTTCCTTGTTAGAGCCACATTTAAGGTCTGAGCTCCGTTTGCCGAGCAACTTGATTCCTGCCCCGCATGCTGTGCTTCATCTGTTATACTCTAAAGTGAGAATTCACTTGTCCACAGCACAGGCAGGCTCCAGTGGAATTTTTCTGGGTCTTCCTGCTAGCAGTTAGCACACCTGGTTCACTCCTCATATTACACCCCAAATGCACAGTCCACATCGGCTTGGGCACACCTCACCAATGGCCTCAGCACCCCACATGCCCCACATTGTCAAGAGCTTGACTACTTGGGCCCTTCCCAGATCTTGGGCCCTTCAGTGTTCATCTTCTTTGCTATTCCCTCCTTCCCAAAAAACTACCATCCCACTGCCCACAGGCAGACCTGAAAGCACCCTGAGCACCCACAGCAGATGCTGGGTAGCTGTGACCTGGTCAGAACCTGGTAGACTGGTCTGTGTTCCTTACAGCAATGATTTTCCAAGGATAGCCCTCCGCACCAGCAGAACAGAAATCCTCTGGGGTATGGGCTACAAATATGGAATCCCAGGCCACACCTCAGCACTGGATCTGCATTTTAAGGATGCTCGGGCAATCTAGATACATATTACCCTATTTTCTTTTTGGCATTAATAGGGATTGAATCTAGGACCTTGCACACTCTAGGCAAGTACTCTACCACTGAGCTACATCCCCAGCCCTTTTATTAATTTTATTTTATTTTGAGACAAGGTCTTGCTAAATTGCCTAGGCTGTTCTTAAATTTGCTATTCTCCTGTTTGAGCCTCCTGAATGAGTAGCTGGGATTACAGGTATGCACCACCGTACCACATTAACCTTTAAGAAGCTCTGCTGTGGATTTTCCTAGGAGGTTAACTGGCCCTTTGGGGGATCTTCCTGGATAACAAGCACTGTCTCCCTTCTATAGACACTGGTTCAGGCCTTTCTCAGAAGCCAGACCAAAATCACAAATGCTCACTGGCCCAGTGAGGTAGAAGAAGATTCTGTGCAGAAACAGCCTCATCTTTCCATACAAACTGGACCCCTTGGCTTTACAGAGCCTTAAGAACATGGTCACCAAAAATCTAAACTGACGAGAGGTCTCTCTTTCCTAAGAAAGGGAACGTCTAATTTCTGGAGGCGGAAAGGTTGGTGGCAGAATAAGGTTATTCTATCCCTAAGTCTCACAAGAGCTTCCACTGCAGCAGCCGCCAATCTCAAACTGGAAAGAAGCCTCAGCCAGGCTTGGAATCAACCATAGTATATTACTGGGCAGATACTCCACTACCTTCAGAGGCTTCCAACAGCTCCCCCTAGTCTTCATGTAGTGTTTTATAATCTCACCCCAGAGTTTGTACCTCATAGTGCCCCAGGTAGAATTGAGCCATGGCGGGTAAGAGAGATACACAGGTAGAAGCCAAATTTCATATTTGGAAAAACAGAGGGAGCAAGATTTGAACTCTAGTCCCCAGACTATAAACCACATCAGCATTCTGCTTCTCCATCACATACCTGCAACTATACTGCTCCTGGGGGACCCCTTTCCTTCTGCAAACACTCCTCCTCCCATCCTCTCCTGATTTCTTACACAACTACCTGTGTTGTCTTTTCTCCCTATTCGTGCCATAAGTTGCCCCCAGACACACAGGGTCCCCAAACCTTCAAAACTCAGCAGGTTTTCAGAATGGCCTCTTTGAAATGTCACCAGCATCTGAGAAATATACAGAGGACATTTGAGCACTGAGCACATACCTGCAGGCAAGCGAGTTCGATTCTTACCATTGAAGAACAGCTGATCCTCCTTGGGGGCTGTTATACCCAGAGACTGAGGTCTGGTCTGAAGCCCCCAGACTCAGAGCCCAGCTCTGGCCAACTTCCTTTCTGTGTCACCCTCTGCGGGAAGTGAGGCTAACAGGCAGCTACCCCAGGGCCTGTGCTCTGGGCACCCCGGAGGATGTTCCTGTGGCTTTTCTCATAGCTGTTCTTGCACAAAGAACCCACTACATTGCATAGTTCCTTCCAAATCTGCTCCGGTGTCTGTTGGGAAATCAACAACTCACTCTGGACTTTCCAGATGCAAAATTTCTGGAGGACTTCATTTTTATTTTTTTCCCCTTTCACTCTTTTTTCCCTTTCTCAGCTAAAAAAAAAAAGTTGGCTGAGGTCAGGGCATACAATGGCCAAGCCTGTGTCACTGACCAGATGCCTCCCATCCCCAGGCCTTTGGACAAGGGCAGCTTTGTCCACTACATTTTAGGCGGGACTCCCTGGGCCTGCCCAAACTCCACCAGGGATTGTTTCTGCCAACTTCTTTCCAACCCTAAGTCACAGCTCTGGCCCTGGCCTGGGCCCCAGCTGTGTGAACCCAAGGCCAGATAAAAGCCAACATAAAAAGAACGGAGAATGTTTCCCCAAAGGCCTGCTGTTTGAGACCTGTCCAGGGTTGCTAATCTGCCCTCAGAGGTCAAGATGTGGGTCTCTAGTGTGGGCCTTTGAGTTGTCCTTTCAACCACCAAACCTGGACAGACAGTAGGCAAAGGAGGGGGCAGTGCTGTGTGACTCAGATGACAGGGCCAGAGGATTACAAAGTTGTAAGTTACAAGTAAAGAAAGGATTGGGCCCAGACAGCAATACAGTACCCACCAACTAATTGAGTTTATGTCTGGATCCATGCTGAATCCATCATCTTCTATTTAGAAGCCTTCTGGGATAGCTAAAGATTTAGCACTTAAAGTTCCATATATTTCTGTGAATACTCTCAGAAGCAAACCTTTGGGATTTTAGAAACTAATACTTATAAAGAATGAAATATGGTTTTACAGGAAAATTGAGGTCCTGAGGTCTTTGTGGTTTCCTATATGACATGGCTTCTCACAAGCATATGGATGAACTGTTATTTATGAAGCAGTTTCATAGCTGCTCCTTGGTTAGGGGCTAAGAAATCAAGGCTCCCGTCTACAGATGGAATCAGACCAGGACTAAGCTATAGTTGTCTCCTTACTCATAAGTTGGGTCTGGGGGTATAGCCCAGTGGTAGAGTACTTGCCTCATATGCACAAGGCCCTGGGTTCCATCCCCAGCACCAAAAAAAAAAAAAAAAAAAAAAAAAATCATTGCTCATAGGCTGGGAGACTTTGGGCAAGGCTCGTGGGTTTCATTTCTTTAAGTGTGAGATGGACATAGTCACGGTTCTTTCTCAGAAGGTTGTCAGTAGGATCCAAAGGAGTAAATCCATGTAAACATTCAGCATAGTGTGAGAAAAATGTAAGTGCTCAATAAAAGCAGGTATTATTGTTGTTACTATCATCGGTGGCTGGGAGGAGCTACAGTTTCTCTGCATCAAAGAAGAAGTCTAGACTCAGCAACGAAAAGCAAACAGACCCTTAAAAATGAAGCAAAGGACATTTCTCCAAAGAACATGTAAAAATGCCCTAGAAGCTCATGAAAAGATGCTCAACATCACCACTCATTAGGGGAATGCAAACCAAAACCACAATAAGTTATTATTTCACATTCCTTCGGAAGGCTACCATTAAAAAGACAGAAGTGTAACTATAATGCACCAACAAAAAATATGAGAAAATAAAACCAGGCAAGAACAAGTGTTAGCTGGGCGCGGTGGCGCAAGCCTGTAATCCCAGCACTTGGGAGGCTGAGACAGGAGAATCGTGAGTTCAAAGCCAGCCTCAGCAATGGCGAGGCGCTAAGCAACTCAGTGAGACCCTGTCTCTACATAAAACACAAAACAGGGCTGGGGCTGGGGCTCAGTGGTCGAGTGCCCCTGAGTTCAATCTCTAGTATAGTACTGAAAAAAAAAAAAAAAAAGAACAAGTGTCGGTGAGAATGTAGAGAAATTGGAACTTTGCGTGTTCTTGGCGGGAATGTGAAATGGTACATCCCCTAGGGGAAAAAGCATGGCGATTCCTAAAAATGAAAAAAGAAAATGAACAAAACATAGAATCATTCTATGGTCTGACAATTCCACTTCTGGATATATCTCAAAGAACTGATACTTACACACCCTTGTTCATGGTGACATTATAGGTACCTCAGCAAAATGGTGGAAAACAACCCAAGGGGACATTGATGGATGAATGGATAAATCAGAAGTGGTGTGATAAACACTGTGGAATATTATTCTGCTTTACAAAGGAAGAAAATTCTGGCATATTACAGCATGGATCAACTTTAAGGTTTAACATGAATAACCCTTAACGTTATGCTAAGTGAATTAAACTAGTCAAAAAGGACAACGCCTGCCCAAATTCTATGGGAAGGAATTCTTTGGGTAGTCAAATTCATAGAGACAGAAAGTAGAATGGTGGTCGTCAGAGGCTTGGAGGTGGAGAACGGGGAGTTAGTGTCTAATGGGAACACAGTTTTGGTTCTGCAAGATAGAAAAGTTGTGTGGATGATGGTGGTGACGTCTGCACAATGATGTGAATGTGTTTGATGTCACTGAACTAGACATTCAAAAATGGTGAAGACTGTAGATGTTTCGTTGGGTGTGTTTTACTGCAATAAAAGAAAAAAAAAAAAAAGGCTGAGACACACAGAGAAGGTTTAAATCAAGGAACCTGGGGACATTTAAGCCAGTCGTGAAATACATGAAGGCAGAACCTCCAGGGAAATGTGCTTGCAGAGGGAAGCCACCCCAGCCTCTTGGTGAGGGGGCCTGGGACACCTGACCAGAAAGGGAGGCTGGGCATCTACAGCAGGATTCACCGTGCTGTTTTGTGTTCAATCTTGGGGAAACTGAGGCAACACGGCCAGCACCCTGTGAGTCATGGGATCTTCTGCTTAGGGACATGGCATGCTCAGGGTGGGTCATAGGGAGCTTCTCCTCTGGACACATCAACTCTTGGCTTTCCAAACTGTATCCCACCTTTCTAGTGTTCTCTCTTCCACATCTTGTGGCAGGACTCATCTTTCCCTTCTCAAAGCCAGTGACATGGCTGCTTGGGGGACTCTACTTTCTCCTATCTAATAGTTGGGCTCTCATCTGCTGTAAGAATGCCACAGGGACCTGTTATTAAGCACTCACTCTGGGCCAGGAGCTGTCAGAAGCTTCACATATCTGATGTGGCTTAATCTACCTAACAAATCAACAGGGGAAAAATTATCTGCATTTAACAGGAGAGATGGATGAGGAAGGAAGGTAAGGGGATGATACTCCAAGCCATGTGTCCAGCAGGAAAAAATAAAAGGAGAGGATGGGTGTGATGGCACACACTTATAATTCTAGTGGCTCAGGAAGCTGAGGCAGGAGGATCCCGAGTTCAAAGCCAGCCTCAACAACTTAGCAAGACCCTGTCTCTAAATAAAATATAAAAAGGGCTGAGGATATGACTCAGTGGTTAAGTGCCCCTGAGTTTAATCCCTGGTACCAAACACACACACACACACAACAACAACAACAAAACAGGTCAGTATTAAAAAGCAGGTAGGTCTTTTTGGGAAAAGAAATGCAAATACTGACTCTCTTTTATAAGCAAGAAAAACCCACAATGGGTGCTGAGCAGGGGAGGAGACATCATCAGTGCTGTTCTTTGCAAAATTTCATCACAAAAGGAACAGCAGTGGCATATAAGCCGGGGTCCAGTGGTGAGGGAGGAGGAGAGGCAAAGGGGAAGAACCGAGGAATAAAGTTAGTTGAGCAAGTTATGCTATGCGCATGTCTGAAGATGCCACAACGCATTGCGATTTTATGTATTACTATAATGTACCAATTAGAAAATAAATAGAAAGAAGACCACTAGAATAGAGGGAGTGGATAACTGGGAAGGAAGAGGAGAGAAGGAGATAGTACTGGGGACTGAAATGGAGAAAACTTATGTTACATACATTTATGAATATATCAAAATAAGCCCCACATTATGTTTAACTACAATGCACTCAATTGTTTTTAAAAATTTTCATTGTAGTCCCAGGGTATATCAATGGGAGGAAGAGACTTGGCACACAGAATTTTTAGGCAATCTCTCTCTTTCCTCTTGCTCTCCATCATAAAAATAAAAATAAAATGTTATGCTTGCATCTGTCAAATGTCCCCAAGCCAGCCACTAAGTGGAGGTGAGCAGTGCATCCAGAGGCGGGATCCCCACTGGTAGCAGTTATTGGCATCTTCTCTCTGAGGTATGGAAAGGAGGCTGATGGGGAACTCGTATCCTCACCTCTGAGGCCAGAAATGCCATAGAAATGCATAGAGAGGATCAAGGTCCCTCTCTGCTCTTGGAATCCCGCTCACCCATGGGAAAATAAAAGCAAAACTGTATTTGATCCTAGATGGATGAAACCTTTGCCTTTGGTGCTTCAGGCTTTGTGGAATTAAAACGGCCATGAGAGCTTTCTCAGTCCATAACTTCTTCTTTTTTTTTTTTTTTTTGGTACTGGGGATTGAACTCAGGGGCACTCGACCACTGAGCCACATCCCCAGCTCTATTTTGTGTTTTATGTAGAGACAGGGTCTCACTGAGTTGCTTAGCGTCTCGCCGTTGCTGAGGCTGGCTTTGAACTTGCGATTCTCCTGTCTCAGCCTCCCTAAGTGCTGGGATTACAGGCTTGAGCTACCGCGCCCGGCTAACAGTCCATAACTTGGTTTTAAAATCACAAAGAGAGGACAGTTTTAAGCCTGTTCAGCATTAACAGTGGCACCACACAGATGAATGGATACAATATAGCAATATACCACTACTGGTTACACAGAAATAGTCACCCTTGCAAACTCTAACATGGCCCTCCCTGGTCAAGGGCAAGAGACCTCTCTGGGCCATTATAAACCAGGAAGCTAATATGCTCTGGCCCGGACCAAGTAGAACACACTAGTCCTGCAGATACTTTATTTTTCAGGCATTAGTCCCTAATATTAACCCCTTAGGAAATGAAAGACTCACAAATACATTGTAATGGGTTTACTGGTGGGGTACCTCTTGGCATCTCAATCCATAAGTCATTTGAGTTCTATTTTGTTAATGGTCCTCTATCCTTAGAATTGACTGGCAAAAGTATACTAATGATCTGTCCATTTGGCCTCTGCAAATAGGGAGGCCTGACCTTTCTGGGGCCACATGTACAGATGAAAGACAGCAGGAAGTTCATGATCCAAAAGTGAAAAGTCTGACAATCATTTCCACAAAGTCAAAGTTTCCTAAATTTAATGGAGTCAGATCAGACCAGCCCCCTTTCTTTCAAATGAATTGAAGACTATCAACCAAAACAGGCCACATTCTCTGTAGGCCCTTGTCCTCCTTGGGATGAATCGTGTTGTCTTATAATGATAATTAATAAGAAAGAACATCTGGGTATGGCAATGACTCACTTTTTCTAAATGCTTCATAATCATGAAGGGAAAAATTACTCAGCAGCCTGTGCAGTCTCTAGGGTATAGGGTCTCAAGGACCACCCCTCTCCCTACATATGTGGCCTCTTGGTTTCATAAACTATCAATCAACTAACAGCTGCTAACTGCCCTTTCCTGACTGCTGTGGAAGATGGAGGCAAGTATTATAACAGGTCTTGACTTCTCAAATCTGGAAGATAAGTCACAAACAGAAGTGGAAAAAGAAATACCATCAAAGCAGATTGTAACCAGTGCCAAGGGATAAGTCAGGAGACAATAAGAGCTTTCAGAATCCCCAGGAGGGCGGGGTCGCTGTTGGCTGGGAGGATCAAGGGAGGCTTGTCAGAAGATAAAGAATTGGCCTCAGAGCAGGGACACAAAAGAAGGCTTGACCCTGGCACCAGGAACATGATGCAAGAAACAGAATAAGCTTTGGTAATTGATGAGATAAGGGGCCATGGGAAGAAGTAAAGTTCATTCCAGAAAGAATGAGAGAAGTGAGGACCAGGGACCCAGCCAGAGGTGGGGAACCAGTGCAAGGGGATGTGGTGGAGCGTGTTGGCTTTAGATCCATATTCAAGGTGTTCAGTGGGCAGTGGGTGTTGGCCTGGCCCTTGGCACATGGAGCCAGCATCAATTGCACAGAGAAGGTGGTGAAATCCAACAGGTCTACTCAGCGTTCTTAAGGAAACAAAGGAGAGAGTTGAACTTGAGACATGTTCTAAGTAGTGGGAGAACCAACTCTCCTGATGGTCCTCCAGGCCAACCCTCCCTCTTCTGTGATTTCTGTTACTCCAAGTAGCACCCCTGGGCCCAGGTCTTCATCTTTTCCCCATTGCACCTGGTCCAGTTTCTGACACTCAGGGACTATACGGGGAATGGGTGGATGTGGTTGCTGAGATCAGTCACAGAAGCTAAACAAGGGGGATTACAGCAAGAACTGAGTCATTCATCATTTCCAAGAAGATGCTGACATGGGGAGGGTGAGTTCCCTGTTTATCTTGGAAAGAGGACTATGCAGGAGAGATGGGCATGGGCACTGACTTCAGACACACAAGGAACTGGAGAGCAGTGGGCACAAAGAGAAATAAGATATTAAGATGCCATTATAAAAGAAGGCAAGAAAGAGGGCAGGGCCATTGGTGAGGGCTGCTCCAGGTCCGGGGATGGGCTGAGCAGATGGCCCCTATTAGGGGCAGTCAGTTTCTATCAGGGTAGAATTCGAAGACCCTTATACTCCACCCTGTGGCGCTCCATTTAAAAGAGCTCTCAACAGCCCCAATTTGAAGGGATTCCCAAACTTCAGTCATTCACATTCCACTGTCACAGCGTGCCCCATCACTGTGCAATGATTTCATTTTTTTCCATGCAGGGGATTAAACTTTTTCCCAGGGCCTTGTACATGTTCAGCACATGCTCTACCATTGAGCTATATCCCCAGTCTACTTGATCTATTTTTTTTTTTTACTGACTTATATCCAACTTAAATATAGCCTGGCCCTAAGTAATCATATTTATGAAATCTCACATCTGATTTGGTTGTTTTATTTATTTTTTCTGTTGCATAATAAAACAAATACCTCAGAAAAATGGTGATCTCAACCTGATCCAAGATTATCTGGTGGATGCTTAGTTGTCAGCGAGGCGCACTTTGAGGAACACTGCCTCAGACTATGCACAAAAGCATTGTGTGGCATCCACAAAACAGGTTCCAGGGTTCCCAAGAATCTGGGATTCCAGGGAATCCCAGAAAACCAAACTTGAATTCCTTACAGATCACACAGCCACAAGGGCAGGAACATGGTCCCTGGAGTGGGCATCTGAATCATTAATGGGAAGTTAAAGAGGACAACAAAGGGAAACAGATCTGCATGGTAAAGGGACAAGGGATCAATGGAGCTCAATGGTAAACTGCCCAGCATGTGCAAGGCCCTAGGTTCCATCCCCAGCACCACACACACACACACACAATTTCTCCACCTGACAGGGACAAGGAGCTAGGGGCAAGGAGCCTCAGACAGCCACCCTTAAGACACTTGTGTCAATTTGCTACTATGCTGTTAAACTAGTAACAAGAAGAAAGGGGAAAAGAGAAGGCTCACCTAATCTTAAAAAAGAAAAAAAAAAAAAGGCAGTCTATATTTGAGAAAAACACCTCGGGAACTATCAGGTCAGTGGAGCGAATGGAGAAGATCTTACAGAACAGAGACCAGTTGTAAAAAGGGAAAGCGCTCTGTGCCTTCACCCCTTTCACCCCTGACTCAAGATGCACTTCTTGCCTGCCTTCGCCACCTTGTAGAAGCCAGTGCTCCTGACACAGACGCAGTCTCAGAGCTGCCTTCCCACTCCACCGCTCATCTAGGTACAGCAGTTCTGCAGAAACAGGTGAACTGGCACAGAGGGATGTGCCAGGGCCTTGGGAAGGGTGACCACCATTCCCAGGAGTATGACTCCCACACATCAGGGCAGGAAGATGCCCTGGTGCAGGGACCAGACCCTCGAATTGTGATTTCTCTCACATTCTATCAGTTTAGAATATCAGAGAAGCAGTTAAGAAAACAGTAGATCTCCAGGTGGAAGCCAATGTGAAAATGGGAACTGGATGAAGAGATGTGTGTATCATGAGACTGATGGGTAGGTGACTATGAAGGGGAGCTGACCGTCCCCCAAGTGGACTGAGGACCAAGGTCCATGGGAGTCCACACATTCTATCTGTCGGCATATGTCATGTCTCCAAAGGAAAAAAGGGGATGATGCATAGAATCAGGGAGAGGAAACACCATCCAGAGGACTCACAGGAAGAGCAGAGCTCAGGAAGCAATTCAGAAGAACCTTGGAAACTGACAGAATGCAAGATTTTGTGATCTCTTTGAAAGAGGAACAGAAAATTAGAATGGAAAAACACAGCCAAAATAAAAAAGGATGACCTACAGAAGCAAATGGATGAGGTAAGGATTATATAAAAACTGCTCACTTAAACCCACCAATAAAACTTGGGGCTGAGGGTTGTAGCTCAGCGGTAGGGCTCTTGCCTAGCATGCCCAAAGCCCTAATTTCATTTCCCCTCAGAACAAAAGCAGGGGTGAAATTAGTGACTTACCGAGCAAATGGCAAAAGTTCCCCAAATTGCAGAGAACAAAAGCAAAGAAATAAAAAGACAGTAGATAATTTAAAAGTGTTTCATTAGAAAAGATAAAAAAAAATCAATTGCAAAGATAATAAGTGACCAAAAATCATGCATATAAAGAAGCCAAAAGAGAAGGTTACCTAGGAAATCAAACATTCCTCAGACTTTTCCTCTACCTTGCTAATGATGGAGGGCTCTTCCCACCAGAATAAAAGCTGTTCTCACCAAAATAAAGGTAGGGACTTTGTTTGCCTTGCTGCGGTATCAGTTCTCACATCAGGGACTGGGACTGTCCTTTGGCAAGTGTTAGTGCTCAAAGGCAACTCTCACTGAGGTCAAGCCTTACAGGCCAAAGTTATTCCTTTGTCTGTTGCTATGAGTGATTGATAAGTAGTCATTGAATACTTAACTCTGTTTAATGGAATGACTGCCCAATTCTAGCACCAAAAATAAAGCCAATTAAGATCACATATATGCATATATATATATATATATATATATAAATATACACACATATGTACATGTATATACACATATAAATCCAAATATAGTATTTTATTTACTTCCTTACACACACACACACACACACACACACACAGAGATGGAACAAATTGAGCTGCAAAGATGAGCTTCTCCAAAAGGTTTATGATTCAAACAATACATATCCACAAAGCTGTATTACAGTTTCATGTATTAGCCAGGCACAGTGGCACATGCCTGTAATCCCAGTGATGTGGGGAGGCTGCAGCGAGAGGATCACAAAGTGGAGGCCAGCCTCAGCAATTTAGCAAGACCTTGTTTCAAAGTAAAAACTAAAAAGAGCAAGGGGTGTGGCTCAGTGGTACAGAGCCTCTGGGTTCAATTCCCAGTGCTGCAAACCAAACCAAAACAAAACAACCAGTATTAAAAAAAATAGGAAGGTGCTCTTGGGCAGGCAAGGGAAGACACCACCCACTTAGCCTCCAGGCACTGAGAGATAAATCAACCAAGAAGATGATGAGGGGGAAGTAACTATATATATGCATCTGTGAGTCATTTCTTGCTCAGTGTAGATAATAAACTCCCCACTCACTTGGAAGCCCAGCAAGCAGTGTGCAGTCTGGTCGTTCTCTGGCTCAGAGGTGGTGTGATACCCTACCTAATGTTTCATTCACCCCTGCTCTTGCTCCCATCCATCCCAGAACCAGGACTTGGATATGTCTTTCCTGTACCATTGGCCAGTGCATGAAGCCTCGTGTCACAGGTAAGGAGCAGGCAAAACTGATGCTGCCCTTTCTGTCCAGGCACATGCCAACCAACAATGGGAGACTTCCAGTTTTGGGGACACTATGCTGAAAGAATCAACAAAAAATAAGCCTTTGTTTCCTGCCACCAAACCAAAGCAGTGCTACCTCAAGGACCATAGTAACCATTTTCTTTGTTGAAAAACTTAAGTAATGATTTTCTGCATGTTTAAAATTTTATTAGATGGACCAAGTCTTTTTTTTTTTTTTCTTTTCTTAAATCAGGGAAGACTAATAAATCACCCAAAGGCTGGTGCTTTGTGTTCTCAAATCCCTTTTTCTATCATCTTCCAAGAATTGTTCTACTTTAGAAATCAGATATGCAGTATAATTTCAACTATGGAAAATAATGCTCCCTATCCCAAATAAGGCACTAAGGAAAGACATAAAAATGTTAATAAAAGGGCTGGGGATGTGGCTCAGTGGTAGAGTGCTTGCTTCCCATGTGTGAGGGACTGGGTTCCATCCTCAGCGCCACATAAAAATAAATAAAAATAAAGGTATTGTGTCCATCTACAACTAAAAAAATATTTTAAAAATGTTAATAAAGGTTATCTTTGTACTGTGGGATTCATCTCATTGTTTTAATTATATTTATTTTACCGTGTTTAAATTTTTTCTTCATTTACACATTTTTTCAGTTAATTTTTTTTTTTTTTGGTACCAGGGATTGAACCTAGGCGCGCTTAACCACTTATCCACATCCCTAGCTTCAGTTAAAAAAAAATTGGGGGGAGGGGGCATGGTAGGTGCTGGGGATCAATCTCAGGACCTTGCAAATACTAGGCAAGCACTCTACCAACTGTGCTACATCCCCACCCCTAAAATGAGTTTTTCAAATTATTTTTACAACTACGTAACCCCCGCCTCCCCAAATCAACTTATGCAACTCTAAGTATAGGTAATCACAATTATGGAAAAAAGTATACATAGCATTAAGAAAAAGGAGAAGAAAAGGAATCTCCCCATTTTCTTCTTACTTTGCTTTTCTGTATTTTCTAAGTTTTCTACAATAAGCATATTAATTTTAATGCATTTAAAAATCTTTAACTTATTTTCTATTATGAGCTCATGCATGAATATAGATTATTAAAATATTTAAATAAATATATTCCCCTTTGACATATCCTATCTCAATTGCCAGCTCCTAAAATGATTGTTATTTATTAGATTAGGGTTCACTGAATGGTTAGAAGACTGAGGGAACTTTATCTTTAAAGAAAACAAAAACAAAATGAGTGAAGATAAAGAACTTTCTCAACCAATGCAAAGCTGCCTTGGAAAAAAAACATGATAGAAGGGGCCTTGGAGACCCCTTGATTCCACATCAATCTGTTAAAGATGAGGAAACTAAGGCCCAGTGAGAGGGATTGGACACCAGATCTCCCCAGTCCCAACGCAGAGTCCCCTCCTTCTTGCCCTTTGGCTGCTCTACACCTTGGTGTGGATGTCACCATCATGGCAAGAAGACAAGCTTGTGGTCAGACAGCACAGCAGAAGCCAAAGCCTCATTTAGGGCTGCTCCTAAGATGCCCTCAACATTGCCCTGGGAAAGGTGACCCCCTCCATCCAACCCTGTCTGCTCATCCACCAGCCACTTCCCATCTGTTCACAGCCCCATGGAGGGAGGAGGCCCAGGGAGGAAACATCTGCGTACACAGAGGAATGAAGTCATAAACCCAGTTGATTTTCCCTTTTGGCAGATCCTCTTCTACTTGTTTTTTTCCTACTCATTGAGATGCAAAGCTCCATTCAAACAAGTGGGTCTGGAAGATTCCAGAGCCTTCTAGAAACCCACAGCCTCTATTCTGCTACAGGGGTTATCAGCACGAAGTGTGCATGGTGGCTGGGGTGAGGACAGAGATACGAACAGAAGACAGAAGACCACTCGGTTGACCACAGACATCCATTTGTGTGACCTCAAGCCCAGCTTCTCACCTTCAGCCAAGCATAGAAAAAAAAAATCACATCACAGCTTACCAGTAACATATCTTGGGCACATCACTTTACCTCAGTGAACCTCACCTGTTTTTCATTTCTACATACAAAAATGAAAAGACACCACCTAGTTCATAGAATTCTTATAAAGATTCGACAAGAGGGCAGAAATGCTGGTAGATGTGTATTAGCCCCGCATCACACTGTCCCATCTCTGTGAAGTTACTGAGCAAACTTTGAGAAAAGCCATCAGCTGAGGTCACCAAAGCTGTCACTCAGGTCACATGGGCTTCCCCATCAGTCTGTGTAGAAAGCTCCAGAATAACACCATCTGACCGTCTGATGCAGGTTGAATCAGAGGCGCAAGGGGAAGGGCACATGGAGGACAAAGCCAGAATTCAGAAAGCCATCAGAAGGGGCCAGCAGACTGGGGCCGGGTGGGGGGCGGAGCGGCGGGAAGACCAGCCTTCAGATAGGCTGAAAGCAAGCCAGACTGAGAGACCAACACGGCCTTAGACCAAGTGCTACAGACCACACCCCACGAGACCCTGATGATGTTCACAGACAGGCCTGCCCATAGCTTTACTGGAACTCTCCTGCCCTGGGGGAAGGACACCCCAAGAGAGCACTCCCCTCACTTACCCCAAGCTCCTAAAAAGGAAAGGAGTTGGAGAATAATAAGGGCTAGGTTTCTCTTTTTTATCACCATCTGATATCCCCAAAGCCAATTATACTGCCTGCATTTCACCATGAGACTTTAGTTGCCAAAGTACTATTTATTGTGGGCCAGGAACTTATTACAGAATGGCTTATTTGACCCTTGCAAGAACTCTGGAAGCCAGGCAATCCCAGGGACTCGGGAGGCTGAAGCAGGAGAATTGCAAGTTCAAGGACAGCTTCAGCAACTTAGCAAGACCCTGTCTCAAAATAAAAAAATAAAAAAATAAAAAGGGCTGGGGATGTAGCTCAGTGGTACAGCATCCCTGAGTTTAATACCCAGTATCAGATGGGGACTGGAGGAGCCTGGGAGGGAAGGACTTACTTTCATTTTATAATCGTGCTACCTAGAACCTGGTATTCTGTCTCCAAGATTAGTGTCAATTCCTCCTCACCCCAGGCTGCACCCCCGCCCACCATACCTGAGGCTCCACTGCAGTGTCTAGGAATCTTCTGTCCAAAGGCAAACACTCCAGGGAGGAAGTTACACGGGAAGCCACCACCAGCCAAACCCCTAATTATCAATCTGACTCGGTGGAAAGTAACAGCTGGTTGTCAGCAGGGAGCCTCGTTAACTGATGAGAGAGGTCCCAGGGGAGAGAAACGGGTTGTTAAAAAGGGTGGGTACCAAAAAAACCCATTTTCACAGCAAAGAGCTCTGAGTAGCCCCCTGAAGTGAAATAGCACCCTAGCAGGGTATCCACTGAGCAACACACACTGGGTGGCTGTAAGCAGTTTTGTTCTGGAGGCTGGCAGAGCTGAGAGCTCCAACAGAAAGCACCTGCCCAGGCAGCTAGAGGCTCAGGTGCCAGGGCCTCCCTTCTAGGCTGAATGCTGGGAGACTGAGCTTTCTGGCCCAGGAGACACACCTCACTCTGCCTACTGGTCTTTCTGGAGTCACCTGGGCACCAAGGGTGAGGGCAGAGGGAGATCAGAAGAGATCAAAAAGTAGACTTAAGCCCTGTCAATGTTTTTATCTACTTCACCCTAGAAGGGGTATTGGATACTTAAATGCTCTCAGACATCCCCAAATAACAAATGAATGAAATGGGCCAGGGCATGAGATCTTCAATGGCTTGGCTGGGGTCTGAAAAATAAGCTTCTCCAAGGTCTTTGTCTCTCCAAGTAAACATGTTCAGAAAATACTGGCTTTGTTGGTTGGCATAGACTGTCCAAGTAATCAAAGCCTTTAGCAGGACAGGCAGCTGGAGGAGGCCAAGTGATTACCCATGAAACCGTGGTTTGAGTTACCATAGCTGGATTTAAAATAGACATGTGTGATTGGCTCTTGCCTATGTTTTAAAGAACTGGTCTAATATTTCTACCTAAACTGGGTGTACAGCGGAGTGTGCCTGTAATCCCAGCAACTGAGGAGGCTGAGATAGAAGGATTGCAAATTTGAGGCCAGTCTAGGCAACTTAGTGAGACCCTAAGCAACTCAGTGAGACCCTGGGACTCACTAAAAGGACTGGTGATGTGGCTAAGTGGTAGAAAATCCCTGGCTTCAATCTCCAGTATAATTGAGTAGGGGAGGGAGAAACTTAATAATTTTGAAAAAAAAAAAAAAATCCATCTGAAGTCCCCTAGCTCCTGAATGCAGGCCATCATTGATAAGCTTGAGCTTGAGTCAACCTGGACCCTCTTCTGATTCAGTTCCTTGGTCCCATGGGACAGCAGCCCAGTGGCCATCTCTCCAGGGCAGCTGAAGTTACCAGCTTGCTCACAATTACGGTTAAAATGTGTCCCCCAAAGTCCATATTTGGAAAACTTAATCCCTAATGTCATTCTTGAGAGGTTATTCAGTCAGGGCAATGACTGGCATTATTGCTGGGAGAGGTTAGTTATTCTAAGAGTGAACTTGTTATAAAGCAAGTTTGGCCCCCTTGTTCTTGACTGCTGTTTCGTGTTCTTGACTTTCTGCCTTCCACCCTGGCAAGGAGACCCTCAGGTAATTCTGGTGCTATGCTCTTAAACTTCTCAACCTCGGGAGCCAAGAACCAAATACTTTTTTTTTCTTTATAAATTACCAAGGGCTATTTGGTTACAGAACATGAAATGGAGTAGGACATTCTTCAGTGTGTGTCAGGGGGATCCACAGATGGAAGTGGTGGATATCTAAAAAGGGACTGGGGTTTGCTCAAATCCTATATGATGGGATGATCCTCCTGCCTGTCAGTGTGCACAAGGTGTGGAGGTGAGACCCTTCACTCCTGCTCTTTGGCTAGGAAGCCTTGCCTCTCTTCCCTTCTGGCTCTTTAAAGGTCAGAAAATGACAATAATAAACATTGGCATTCGACCCACACTTGGTACATCAGAACAGAGGTTCTCGAACTCCAGCAGTCATCCCAAGGTAACACACACTGGTGGGCCCCACCCTTAGGTTTCTGAATCTTGGAATTCTGTATAGGTCCAATAATTCTTATTTCTAACAGGTTCCTCAAAGATGCAGCTGCTGTAGGTTGGGGTGCCACATTTTGAGAAGCACTAGTTTCAAGGAAAAGAAAGGGGGGGTTGGGAGGGGAAGAAGGAGGAAGGGAGGGAGGAAGAAAGAGAGGAAGGAAGGGTGAGTCTGTTCTGTTCTAAATCTACCTCTGATCTTAGAATATTAATCTTTAGGAAACAAATAAATTCAATTTCAGAAAACAACAGACTAATACTTTTTTTTTTTTTAGAAATCATAGACCTGTTACTTTCCTTCTTTCCATGGACATGGATGCTAGTAATTTTTCACTTTTTCCCTCCCCATAAGAAAAAGATCCCAAATGAAATGAATAACGGTGGCTATCCCACTATTGGTGTTAGGGCTGGCGATCAGCAAAGATGGGTGGGGACTGCAGCTAAGTAGAAAGCTTGCTACTCGTCATCAGCATATTGTGGCCATGAGGGACAGTAGGATCTGTTGCCAGAGCTCTTTACTTTTGCAAGAGAAGCTGGAAAGCTGGATTTTTTAATGCAAAATATTATGATTTTAAGATGTTGGCAACCAACTCAAAAACTTTTAAATAAAGTCATGGGCAAGAAAACAAAAAATAAAACAACAACAACAATAAAAACAGTGTGCACTTGATTTTACCCACAGAACACTAGCATACAACCACCAGATTTAACGGCTGTGTACCATTTGAAGAAGGGATTCCCTAGTTTTAAAGAATTAAATGCCATTTCCCCTGGAGTATGAAAAATGAGCAAGTTTACCCCATGCCACTTCAGCTTTTTGGCTAGGACCTCTTACTATCCACACCTGGTAGATGCATTTGAGTGGTAGTTTCTGGGCTACCTGTGTGCACTTTCCAGGGACTGCAAAGTATGACCCTCTGGCTCCCACCCTGAGTTGTGCTCCCCCAGCCTGGACCTAATCATCCTAGGAAGGGAAGCACAGGACAAGGATTCTGGGGCAGAAAGGAGCCTGGAAAGAATGTCCTACTTGGTCACTGGTGAGAAGGTTCAGAACGGGAAGAGGTGTGTGAGGAAGCAGAAACTGGTTAAGGAAGGAGGGCTGAACCATAAGCAAGGGAAGGACACAGAGAAAGTGATGGGGATGGGGGAACATGTCCACAGATCTGTAGGTAAGATGGCACAGTTGTCATGGTGAGCAGAGATTCACATGGGAAGAAAGACTGAGCAGCTAAAAGCCAGCACCCTGGGTCTGGTGGGAAGAAGGGTAGGATCTGGGCCTCACAGAAGGTGTGAGGAATCTATAGCTAAAAAAGCTGAGGGGCCCAGGAGTAGGTGATGCGGGACCACAAAGTGATGTGGCAGTTGCTGCAAGAATCACAGGTGTCCCTTCACTCTGCCCACAGGCTGCTATCCTCTGACAGCCCCCAGCTTCTGGGAGAAGGGACTACTGCCTCCCCATCCCCAAACCTCTAGCTTACCAGCTGTTCCACTTGTCCCTGTTTGTGCTGTCATATTAGCTTCTCAAGATGCTGCATCTGATTCCTCAGCCTCCTGCAAAACCCTCCCTCCCCTTTCTAGGGGGACCCAGGTTTCCCTAGAAAGGAAATCAATAGCCATCTCCAGAGAGAGTCTGGGTTCATCTGGAGCCAGCAGTTTGCAAATTAAAAAAAAAAAAAAAATTTGTTCTAAAGTCTGATTCATGGTAAAAAGCACATTTGACCTGAAGGCCCAAAATACACACAAAGCAAATGATTCAGGTAACCAGCACTGGTTCTTGCCACATGGGGTGCACGGTGGATGTTGTTTTTCATGCTGAGTACACTGAGTACATGCACTTCGTGGCTCAGGACTCACTCACATTCCAATCTCCTTTTATAGGATCCCCTCCTTTGCCTCTAGCTCCATTAAAAAAAAATCCTATAAAGGATTCCTTTATTACACTTTCCTTGACTCGCCCAGGTAGAAGGGCATTCTTCCAATTCTGAATCTCCCAGTCCCTGTGGACCATGTACCACTCAAAGGTACTTGGATTATAATCACAACTTTTCTGATTTCAAAAAACAGGGTCCAAACCTTTGGAGCCAACACACTTAAAATATTTGCTGAATGTTTGATGTTGTAGAAGAGGATGGCTAAATGTGATACTCCAATGACAATACAACCATGATGCATTGCACACCACACCAAGAGACCCAATCTAAGGAGAACCCTAGCTCACTCAGCATCCTCTGATGGTGGTGTCACCCTCTCCCCCAGCTGCAGGGGAACACAGTTATGGCTTGACACTTATGGGATGCTTTGTGGTTTGCAAACCATGCTGCCCTCAGACACATCGTGCCTCATAATAACCCACACACTGTCCTTGATAGGTTCATAATGGTTGTGACCCGCCTCACAGCAATACTGGAGGAAAATACTGGGCACACTTCATGCTTTGGTAAGGAAGTCAAGCCTCAGAAAAGTTGACAAAATTCTCACACAGAAAGTAGCCACATCCACACAAGTCCAAGTTCTCTAGATGTGAACTTCCATGCTTTTTCCAGAAGGCTTCTGGATCCCGTTATATAATCTTATGTTCATTACATTGCTCCAACTCATGACACCAGAGAGGAATGTCTCCCAGTGCACTTCCTGTTTGCATCTTCTTTAACTGAGGTGTAACCCGCCAGCTCCCCTGACCCCACAGCAGAACGTGCACAAATGTGGCACCTATGAGTGAGCCAGAAGATCGTGTGGACCTCCTGGTTCCCAGTCCCTCACTCTTCCTGACTGGCTGTGTGACATCTGGCAGAGAATGTCACTTCTTTAGGTTTCTGCCTCTCCTGGAGCCTGAGAGAGCTGTACCTACTGATTCCCAAAGACGTTTCCAGGCTTCTTCTGAGAACTCTACCATATCCTTTGGAGCCATTTGCTCCCTACATGGACTGGCCACACTAGGGAATTAAGAAAAAGCAAAATCAAAGAAGAGAAGATCTCAAACAGTAAATAGAGGTAAGTCCAAGGAAATCAGGAACAACTCACTGAGCCCATCTCAGACACCTTCCCTGACCAAGTGGCTTTCTCTACCCTAGGTCATCATACTACACAGACTCTCTTCAGGCATAGAGGGGAGATGAATGGGGAGTCCCTCCAAAGTAGATCCAAACCCTAGCCCAGCACCAGGCTATCTGAGGAGGACTTCTCCATCCACAGGAGTGGCTGGTCACTTTGTGCTCAATCCACTCCCATTAGCTTTGAGCATCTGTACCAAACATAACCAGCCCTGTCCTGGGCTCTCACTCACCTCAGCCCTGCAGTCCGTCCTCATGTAAATATGACACGCTGGTCATTTTCTGCCACTGTCTTCACATCCCCTGCTTCCCAGTGGCATCGGCTAATTCACTGTGCAAAGCAGCATTTATATATAGAAAGTTGCAACCACGCAGGTTAGCATTAAAATAGAGACTTGACGTTGCCGTGGTAACCAAACAAATGATATTCAAAATGAAAGAGAAGTATTCTGCAATTGGAAAAGCATGTCCACAGCCTTCCAGGACAGCTGGGCCCCTTCCCCTGAGGGTGGGTGGGAGGGCCTCCAGAGGAGTACTTGGTCCTGATGAATCGCCTCCTCCCCATTAAGTCATTGGCCCTGGTTCCAGCTGCAGACATAGTCCCCTGCATGAGCTCCTTCCTAGAGCCAGCTCCTGCCTAGGGGTGGACCCCAGGCCAAGACAATTAAAGGAGTGTGATGATCCTGACCAGGTATATCAATTTGCAAACATTCTACTCTTCAAGCACCACAGCAAGGTAGTCTGTGGCTCTGGTGACATTTCTAAGAATGCTTCTGGAAACAAAGGTGGCCTTTGTCACTGCCTGCAGAGTCAAGAGGCCACCAGTTAGCTGAGTAATATTTAGCAGGCTACTTAACCTCTCTGAGACTTAGACTTAAAATAAGTAGGAGTGGGGGTGGGGAGAAGCAGTCTAGTACCCTCCACCTATATGGCAGTAGAAAGCACTTTTTTCCTGTCACTTCCTCTTTGTTATGTTCCTCTTGGACATTGCTGAATCCACCTGCATCCCACCCCAGTACAGCATAGAAGCTACTGGTTCCTAGACCCAGCACATGGAACAACTATCACTTTTGTTCAGTACAAAATGTCAAAAGGATCCTAGTCTTCAAGGAGCCACCAAGAGTCTTGGACAACTCTCTGAGTCTCTCTGAGGCTCATGTACAGATTTTGAAATCATGTGTGATCTAGATTGACTTAAATAAAAAAGGCTGGCCATACCAAGTCCCAGCAAGGATCTAGAGCAACCAGAACTCTCACACATTTCAGGTGGGCAAACAAATTGGCCCAGCGGTTCTGGAGAGCAGTGTGGCAATTCTCCACCAAACTCAACATATCCCATATGACCAGTAGTCCCACTCCTAGATATTTACCCAAAAGAAATGACAACATATGTTCACATAAAGTCTTATACGTGAATCTTCAGAGCAGCTGCTATAGTATTTATTTGATACAGGGGCTTAAGCCCAGGGGTACTTTACTTCTGAGCTATACCCCAAGCCCTATTTATTTATTTATTTATTTGTTTATTTATGATTTTGAGACAGGGCCTTGTTAAGTTGCTGAGGTTGGCCTCAAACTTGAGATCTTCTTTCCTCAGACTCCTAAATCACTGGGATTACAGGCATGTGCCATCAAGCCTGGCAATAGTTTGGATTTACATGTGTCTCAAAGGTCCATGTGTTAGGGGCGGGGTCTATAGCCCACAGTGCTACTGATATGTGGTGGAAACGTTAAGAGGTGGAGCCTAGTGGGAGGTCCTCTGGTCTTTGGGGGTGTGCCCTTGAAGGAGATGGTGGGACCCCGTCCCCCTGCTCTTCCTCTCTTTCTTGCACATCCATCTTGAGGTGAGCACCTTTGCTCTACCACGTACTCCTGGTCATGCTGTGCTGCCTCGCCACAGGACCAAAAGCAACAGGCCAACCTTGACCGAAACAAACTGCGAACCAAAATAAAGCTTTCCTCTCTTTAGTTGACTGTCTCCCTCAGGCATTTGTTCTAGTTATGGAAAACTGATCAACACAGCAGCTCTAGTCATAATAGCCCCCCAACCAGAAACAATCCAGAGGATGATCAACAGGCAATAATGAGCCCACCGTGGAATACCCATACAATGGAACACTAATTTGCAAGAATTAACAAACTATTGACACACACAACCACTGGAATCCATCTCAAAGGTACAATGTAGTGAGACGCTGGTCTCAAAAGGTTACATACTGTATGATTGATTCCATTTATAAGACAAATCAGAAAGATAAAACCAGAGGTTATGCATCAGAGGTTTGGACGAGGAAGGGTGTGAATACAAAGCAATAACACAAGAGAAGTTTTGGGGTGATGAAATTTCTGCATCCTGCTGCGGGGGTGGCTACACAAATCTGTATATGCGCTAAAATTCATAGAACTGTATACCAAAAAAACTCACCTTTACAGTATGACAACTGAAAAAATAAATGTTACTTTCACTTCGGAGAAAAAAAAAATAACCACAGATGATGATACTCACAAGAATATTCAGTTCAAACCAGGGGTCTTGAAACCAAAATAGCCAATTCCTGAGAACTATTTGCTGTTAGTATCATTTTCAGTGATAAAGATCCTTGTATTCTGGACCAGTGGTTCTCAAATTGTATTCCTCAGACCATCACTGCAGCATCACCTGGGAATTTGTTAGAAAGTACAGACTCTGGGGCTCCCTGCTAGGAGCCAGAAACTCTGGGGGTGGAGCCTAGCAGTCTGGGGTTGAGCAAGGCTTCCAGGAGAGCAATTTAAATGCATGCTGAAGTTTGGGAACCCCTGGCATTGATATGCCAATTAGACTAGCCCATCATAGAATAATCCGGCCCACCCCATTAATGTGAAAAAATTGGATCTTCCTCCATATCCTACTTGCTCACAGCCTCTTCCTTGTCTACATCTCTTCCGCCCCATCCCTGCATTTAGTCTGCCCCAAACACAGGCAGGGAGAAGCCAAAAGCCACAGCTCCATCTGACTGCCTGGAGACACCTGGAACTAAGAGTACCTGTGCCCTAAACTGAGGACCCATGGGGGACCCTTGGCTGTGCAAATCTACCGTGAGTTCTGCAAACTTCTCTCCCATCTGACCCAGGCTGGTCTTATTAGCCAGGACCAGAATCCATCATGCCAGTCTACTTCCCTCTCTCAACTTCCAGGACAGTTCTCAAATCAAATGTGAATCTCATGGCTGTCCCCTGAACCCTGGAAGAGCACAACTTCCTACCTTCCTCAAAACAACAACTTCAAAGACATTGTGCATGGTGGCTGGTTCCAAAGCCACACAGAGATGACGGATTACAAGGAAGAAATCAAAACCAGATGGATTTCACATTCAGCAAAATAAACAGAATTACAGCATCAGCGTTGGGCTCCAGAAACTAGGGAGCTGTGTATTTGGCCCGCCCAGGCCTGGTGTCCCCCAGCCTGGGTTGGGCTCCCCTGGCCTCTCTTCTGCTCCCATGACTCCCACAAATGGTGCCTGGGGCACCTGGCCTGTTGTCTGTTCTCCTTTGCCAAAGTCTCAGCTAGCAATACTGCTGTGGCTGACATTTTAGTGTTTTATGGAGTTTTTTATATTCTCTTTTATGGTGCAGTTGAAGATAGTTCGGCTTCTTTTCTACTTTCATCCAAAGATGTACAAGCACCGACAGGAATACTGTATTGTTAATGATAGAGTGACAGCTCCAGGAGCCTCTGGGGGGAACTGGGGCGGGGGAACAGCCACAGCACCCACCCTACTTCCCACCATGGGTTCCTTCCTCCCAGAGCAAGCCGAGCTGAGTGCACCCACTTCTGCCTTGTTCTTATCACTGAACACAGGAGACTCCTCTGTTTCTAGGGAAATAATATGGCGCTCTATGTAGCCAGTATTTCTGAACCAAGGATGATTCTGCCTCCCAGGACATGTTTAGCAATATTTGGAGATGTTTACTAGTTGTCACAAAAGGGTGGGAGAGGCTGGATTAGTTTCCTATGGCTGCTGGAACAAACTTAGTGTCTTGGGACAACATACATTTATCCCGAATTTTCTGTGGTTCACAAGTGGATCTCTGGGGGAAAACAAAGGTGTTGGCAGGGATACATTCCTCCTGGCAGCTATGAGAGAAGAATCTGTTCCCATGTCTTTTCCAGCTTCTAGAGGTTGTCTCATTCCTTGGCCCAAGGCCCCTTCCTCCATCTCTCAGGCCAACAATGGCAGGTGAGGTCCTCTTTATACTGCCATCTCTCTGGTTCTCCCACTTCCATCTCTGTCTTCCACTTATAAGGACCATCTAGATGATCCAGGATAATTTCTCCATCTCAAGGTTAGCTGATTTGCAACCTTAATTCCACTTGCAACTTGAATTCCCCTTGGCATGTAACCCAACAACACTTCCAAGAATTAGGAATTAGGACACATAGCTTCCAAGAATTAGGACGTGAACATATTTTGAAGGGGGACAGTTATTATGGTACCTCCCACAGGAAGCTACCAGCTCACCAGCATCTAGTGAGCAGAGGACGGGGATGCTGCTCAACAACCTGGCTTGCACGCAGCCAGTCACCCACAGCCAAGAATGATCTAGCCCAAAATGTCAATACTGCCCAGGCTGAGCAGCCATGGTACAGACTAACACTGACAAACTAAAACTTTAAAAATGTCTAAAATGTATCTGGCCTATAGGATCCACAGGGATGCAGTGGACATAGATCATTTAAATCTCTCTACATGAATAATTTCGAACAACATAGCTAATTCTGCTTTGCTGGTAGGTTGCTTTGTGGTCACTGAAATCCCTGATACTAGCTGGCTGGAGCTGCCCATTCCCTCTCTTCTTTTCTTTTCTCCTGCAGAAGTGCTGAGCCACCAGTAAGCTGATGCTAATTCCTAATGACCCCGCAGATCTGTCCCCTCCCCCTCCCCTGGCATCCCAGGATGCTGTGGGCAACCAGGGGAGCCCTCTACTCTTTGGGTGAGGCCTATAGTATATAGAGCAGCTCAGGAGGCCCTGTTCCCCTGTGCAAACATGGGGGAGAGAGGTATACTAGGAAAGAACAGACCCCTCAAATTAATTTAAAAAACATTAAGTTTTTTAGGAATTGTGAAGTCTTCTAAGAGACCTATGTGGTCTTTATTCATATGGATAAAAGCAGTACAGGTCAAATCTTTATGATTAAGAAGCAATTTGACTGTTTTTATTATTAACAATTATATTATGATATAGCATACTTTATTAAATTTATTTTTATACACTTTCTACAATTAAAAGACAGAAGAAAAATCTATCATCATTATACCTCTTTTCTCTAATAATTCCAACAAAAGTTCAGCAACTCAGTCCCCGATGACTGACTTGAGTCATGTGCACATCCTGGCCCACTCTGGCAAGGGAGATCGGATGCGCTAATTGGCCAGGCTAGAATCAGGTTTGTCTTTCTCTGCAGCAAAGGTGAACCCTTCCTCTGCTCTGTGCACCCACTTGCTAGCTGGGTTTCCCACAGTGGGTCAAGAAGGCACAGCAGAAGGGTGGCCTGTGTAGGTTTCATGGATTTCCCCTAAAGAACAGCCAGGCAGGGCTGTTCCTCATCATTGCCACGAAAGAAGTGCCTGCTCCCTCCCACCTCCATAAAATGATGGGCAGAGGCACAGTAACACCTGGTGTGTGTGTGTGCGTGTGTGCGGGTACACTTGGATGTCCCCATGCCCTATACCCCAAGACAGCCCCTGCAATTGCACTTTCTCCACTTGGCACAAAGAAGCACTCAGTTAACTTCTCTGTTCATTTAATCATTCAGCGTGTCTGCTAAAGCCACCAAGTCTGCTCCAAAGCACAGAGTGATGGATCTAAGCAGTCCTGACACGATGTCTAAAGTAGCCTGGGACTTGGGATAGCCTGTGCCAACACCTTTGCTATAGGGACACTGGGCATTTGTTCATTTATCCAAAAAATACTTGCTGCATGCCCACAAGTATGTGTTGGACACCCTTTTGGACCCTGATACGTCAGAAGTAAGCCAAACAGAAGGGCTTCAGTGCAACTCAGGGATGATTCGAAGGCCTTGCTCTAAACATTGACGTACATTATCTCATTTAATAACCACATCAATGTCTGCAGCAGGTTACCTGAAACCATGCAGGTTCTGTTTTACAGGGGGTGAAACTGCATCTGCTAGTTCTGTCACTTGGCCCAGGGCTATGTACATACTTAAAACTAGGCAGAGGCAGCACTAGTGTTGGACCAGGTGGTCTTGTGGCTTTGTCAGACTGAGGACCTTGTCCAAGGTCATGCTGCTAATAAGACACGACACTGAGGCTGAACCTTGAAGGCCTAGCCCTGGGACCCTTTGTCACCTCTCCTCTTGTTCACCACAATCCAGCACTGCTCAACAGCTGGCCACCCTCCCTGACCAAGAGCCTCCTTCAGGACTCTAGGCCGAGGGCTCTCATTTGCAAGAGGCCGTGAAGGGGGCAAAGGAAGCACTTGTTCCCCCACCCAGCCACAGCAGCTCCTTTGTTGCCTCAATGCCCCAGTGAGTCACCTCCTGACTCCCGAAGACAGTTGCCAAAAAGAGCCCCATTGTAGCAGGATTGCTTGTCCCCACTTCCCTTTCTCATTTCCCAAAACAGCCCTCCCTAGGCCGAATATAAGCCATGTAAATGCCAAAAGAAGTTAAAAGATGCTTTGAGAACGAGATTTTCAAATGTAAGCTGCTGCTGGAGCTTCTCAGCTCTATGTCTCCATCTTCTGCCTCCTGGGCCTCCTGGATCAGTTTCTTTCTCTCCTTAGCTCCCCAACACGTAGGGCTAAGAATATGGGCTTCACATTGGGGATCCCTGTGTCAGAGTCTGGGACCAAGGGAAAACTGCTCAGCATGATCTGGTATTTCCAAACATATCCTAGGCAAAATCTGGTGGTCCAGAAACCACTGTGGGCTCCAAGAACATCTTTTCAGCTCCTGCAAACACCAGGCCAGAAGCAACTGGTAGCATCCATATGCTTGCTTGCTTGGTCAATAGTTGTACATACCCCTGTTTCTGCTCAGAGTGAATTTTCCTTTGGAAACCACCTTTCCACATTCTCAGTGCTCATGGTTTGTGGGGACAAGTGATTCTAGCCTGGTCAATTAGCACATCTGATCCCCGGGGTCAGAGTGGGCCAGGATGGGCATCCTACCCAAGTCAGGGCTGAATCCCTGGAGTCTTGTTGGAATTATTAGGGGTAAAGAGGTATAATGATGACATACTGCAAGCCTGAGAATGCTAATGGTCACCTGCACCTCCCATTAGAAACCTCATTAAAAATGGAACCAGTGCAGAAGAAAATGGGGTGATGAGGAAGAGAGGGAAGCAGAAAGAGCAGACTGTGCTGACATTGAATAAGCCACTCGATCAACCCATGCCTGAAACCGAGATGTCTAGGAATGTTTCAGTTATACCAATCCATAAACTCCATCTTATTTTGAAGCTAATTTGAATGTATTTCCATAATATTTATCAGAAAGAATCTTGGCTAATGTTCCCTTGGTAAGGGTCAAGGTATTATAGGAACAGTGACACTCAAAGCTAAAAGAACACAAGGCAGGGAGAATTTAGAGATTCAGCTCCTTTCTTCAGCCTGCATTTGTGGGCAAGATCATTTCCCAAATATGTATACATTTCTAAATACATTTCTTTGGCAGCTAAGGAGCTGCCACAAGCTTGGCATTTGGTGTCTTAAAGCAATAAAACTGTATTCTATAATAGTTCTGAAGGCCAGATGTCTGAAATCAGCATGGGCAGAGCCACACTCCCTCTAGAGGTTCTGGGGGAGAATCCAGTCCTCGCCTTTCCCTGATCTCGATGGCTGCTGGCATTCCTGGGCTTGGAAGTGCATTGCTCCACTCTGCCTTCCTGGTCTTACTCCTTCTCCTCCATGTGGAGTCCAATCTCCCTGGACCTCGCTCTTGCTGAGACACTTGCAATTGCGTTTGGGGCTTAGCCAGATAATCCAGGACAATCTCCTCCAGATCTGTAACTTACTTACATCTTTGCAAAGACCCCTTTCCAAATTAAAGAATATTTCCCAGTTCTGGAGATTAGGACACAGACAGGCCCTTATCAGCTGCCTCTCTATCAGGCCAAGTCAGCCCATCCTCTCTTTGCAGCTGTAGATGAGACGTGCCACTGTGAACATGCTCAGCTCTAACCACAATACAAAGGCCGCATGCCATGTGGAAGTGCTTTGTCAGGACACGCACACATGGCAGAGCAGAAATGGCTCTGGGGAAAGGCAGTGACCAAAACTGGACTCCCAGGCCTCCCCTGTGATCTGCAGACCAGGCTCAGCAAGCAAAGCAGTAAATAGGGCTTCCCCAAAGAATGGAGGTTCCCAGAACCCTCATGGCACAAAGGTGAACCCTTTAGGTGGTATCCAAGATGATGCAAGTGGGCTGAGGTTCACGTTTTAAATAGTTTCCTATTTACTTCAAGATCTATTAGCAAAACAAACATACATACAACTAGTACACAAAGCCTAGGATGTCACTGTTAGTTTTATGGCACCCTGGTGGCCATGATCAACTTGACTGTTTGTCAGGCTCACTGAATTTTGGAGGGGACCATTTATAGGTCATCAAGACCTCACCATGTAGCAGTGAAGATGATGAACTTGGGAGTCAGACTGCTTGGGTTCAAATCCAGGCTCTCCCTGGGCAAGTCACTTGATCTTTCTGGATAGTGTCTGGCATAGGGAATTCCCATGAAAATGGATTTAATAACAAAATTATTATTATTAATACCTCTGGGTAAGGATTTAATGAGTTAATATACATAAAGTTTTTTAAATTGGTCAGCCCTTGCTGGCTTCTTACAATCCCACATTCTACTTCCATCCTGAACAAGACGCCATGATAGGGGGAGGTAGGACCAAGCCCCCAGCCCACATCAGCTGAGTCCTCTCTGCCTCCCATTTCATTCTAACCTCCTTCACTCCTCCAGGCAGATGAGCAAGTGCCCTACTTTTCTGAGCTTACCCCAGTCCCATCCCCTCTCACCCCTACTGGCTAAAGGAGGGTCACAGCAGAAGGTCGATGGTACCAATGGCTAAATACCTCCCTGATGATCCACACAGGCCACAGACCCCCAACCTGAAGCCAAGAATGCCTTCTAGTGTTGCCCCTGGAGCAAGACAGTCCTTTGAAAATACAGCCTGGATGGTCTGGGTACCCTGCCGGCCCTGGCTTAGGGTGCACATGATCAGAGATTATAAACCATCTCCTGGAAGTCTGAGCAGAGATCAGGTAACAAGCATGTTCCTTAACTGAGTCAGATCCCTTGGAGGAAAGCTGAAGTCCACATTCCTTAATTTTGACACCAAACCCCAAGGTGTGGCCATTGTTACATGTTGTAAAGAACCAGGGTGTGGCGCCTCTGATATTATCAGTGCCAAAACAAGGGTCCTTATCCTGGTCACTTGCAAAAACATAATTTGGTGTGCTCTGTCCTTCAGAGATTTAGCATGAATGACAGATTTAAGCCCTATATTTAACAACCAAACCAAACCAAACAACCCAAAACTTCTTCCCAAACCTTTCCCAGGCTCAATATTGAGGATTGAACCCAAGAGCATTTTACTACTGATTTATATCCCCTTTTATTTTTTATTCTGAGACAGAGTCTTACTACGTTGCTGAGGCTGGCCTCAAACTTGCAATCTTCCTATCTCAGCCCCCAAGTCACTGGGATTACAGGTGTATGCCACTGTGCCTGACCTTCTCCCAAACCTTTTAAAGCTGCTTTGTAAGAAGTACAGTGACATCACACCAGCACCCCAAAAAGGGCAGCCCCCACATGCTCTCAACAGGAAGGCTCTTTCCAGGAGCAACATCAACCTCATAATGCCTTTTCCCTCCAACTCTAGGAGATCTATATCTGGATAGAGCCCTGATCTTCTTTCCTGAACTAAAGGAAATATATTGGGAGTCCCTGAGACCACATCTTCAAGTTTGATGATAGGCTAGAAGAACTCACAGAATTCAGTGTTATGTTTGTTTTCCAGGTTAGGATTTATTTCAGCAAGAGAATTTGAAGCAAAATCAGTGAAGGGACATAGAGCCTGGGGCAAGGTCCTGAGTAAGCCAGGTATGAAACCCAAGAATCCTCACCTAGTAAGTCCTCTCCGAGTGCAGTCACATGGGCCAGCCTTGCTCAATTCCTCCAGCAGTGAGTGGTGACAGCAGGTGTGACATGTCACCTGGCAGGGAAACTCACAAGAAACTCCGTGTCCAGGGTTTTTATTGGCGGCTGATCACAGGCATCACCTGCCCAAAATGGCACATTTCCAGCAGAAAAGAAAGTATTCAGCATAAATCATATCATGTTTATGAACAGGTCAGAGTAGAGCCACCCTTATCATTTAGGGAATAGTGGAAATCTTTCCTAAAATCAACTTCCGAGACACCAGCTGGGGGGCAACACCACAAGGAAGCCCTTCTACAGAGAGCAGCATCTAGCTGGCTACGTCAATTCTTTCTGCACATTGGCTATAGAATGTTCTTCAGAAGGGATCTCCCTGACTAGATGGCCCCTCCAACGGCAGAATCCTGACACCAAATCCAGCCTGTGCCAATCATGTGTGAGTCCATAAACACAGGCTTCTGAGTTCAATATTTCATGTAGATGAACACTGAATATAGTAACCAGTGTCACTGACTGTAACTGTGCCAGGCACTGGGCCAAGCATTTGACACTCAAGCAGCTCACATATTAATATTAATATTTTACAACAGAGTCAGCCACAGCTTGAAGACATGAAATGACTTGCCCAAGGTCATGCTGTTAATGGGTTTGAACTCTGGTCCATTTGGCCTTCCAGCCAGAGACCTTTAACCCCCACATCCACTGTCTCTTGGGAAGAGATCTTTCACTGATCCCCATATAACTTGCAGTATAATTTCATACTACTGTTTGTTTTTGCTTACTAATGTTTTTAGTTGACTATTTTCCTTTAAAAAGTGACTAAACATTAAAAATTTATATTCATCTCCAATGGAAAAACCATTTGCCAGAAATCGATAGTAGCTCTCAAAATAATCACAATGAAAACCAAACAAGGATATTCAATCCTAGCTGGAGATTGTTTCCTGCTAAGGCTTTCTCTCACCCAGTACCACCTGGAACTTTCTCTCCATCAGAATCATAAGCATAGAGATAGAAATAAAACAGGAATACCATCCCTTGATATGACTCACTGGTACTGAACATCTTGCCCATAGACCATCTAAATCCTCCTGGCAAGCACCTGGGGAAATGCCATCTGTACTGCAGGTACTGTTCGACCTGCCTGTCTGGCTCCCTATTCCCATCAGGACCTCTCAGCTTCCTGTGTACCCCAGTCCCCCACCCTCAGTCCTGAGAGGCTTGCTCTAGCTCCTCCCTCCCCCATTCACTCTTTTTTTTTTTTTTTTGGTACTAGGGATTGAACTCAGGGGTACTCAACCACTGAGCCACATCTCCAGCCCTATTTTGTGTTTTATGTAGAGACAGGGTCTCACTGAGTTGCTTAGCGCCTTGCTGTTGCTGAGGCTGGCTTTGAACTCGTGATTCTCCTGTCTCAGCCTCCCAAAGTGCTGGGATTACAAGCATGAGCCACCACGCCCGGCTCCCCATTCACTCTTATTTGTTCTCCTGCTTTGGAGGCCACTAAGCCCCAGGAGTCATGCCACCACCCACCACCAGTGGGGGGCAGATACCCCAGTCTCCTCAAATGCTCCCAGCCTGGCTTCCAGCTCTCTCTTCATTCCTACTTTCTGCTTCCATTTCTGTAAAAATCAGGGACTAAATCTTATCCTATCCTGACCCCACACTGTCCTCCAGCCTGGCATTAGGAACACTTGCCAGTTCGGTCAGGAACTCTAAGAAATCACCTAACCAGGTCGGATGGTCCTACTTGGACCCTCTACTGGAACATTCCAGGCTACCAAGTCAGTGGTCACTGAAGAACTCCAAGCAGTGCAGGCCACTGACATGACCCAGAGTTTATGAAGCAAACACAGCTGGCCTGGAGTTCTGGCTCCACCACCTCCTTGGGCAAGTGAATTCCCGTATCTGAGAAATAAGATAAAAAATAATACACATCACACAGGGTTGTTGTGGGATAATGCAGATCACCTAGGGCTTGTCCCAAGTAAACATTGTTTTTCAGAGCTGGTCTCTGAGTCTGGGACCAAGATCAGGAAATGGGGTGGAAGTGGTGGAGGCACCCACGTGTTGCAGAGAATGACCAGCAACATGGAAGCCAGGCCAGCTGAAGTCAGTGTCAGGCGAGGGCTTTACCCTGTGGACCAGAGCCTGAGAACTGGACCGTGGGCTGAATCTAGCTTCCCTGCTTTGGTTGGCCTGCAGAACTTTAGAAAAATATTTGACTTAGTTACCAACCTACATAAAACCAGAAAAGTTCCCCTGAAAAACATAAAAATTTTCAATCATCTCCTGGAAATCAGGAAGGCCATACCAAAGTTGCTACAGGCAGGATGAGGAGAAATGCCACTTTCTTCTCCCTTTTACTCTGGTTTGCTACCCTGGCTTCCCGGAAGAGATCACCTAGGAATATTCATGCTAAGCCCGGGTCTTGGGGAGAAATGGAAATCAGCTGCTTTTAAATCTTACAAGGTAATTCTAACGTGCACCGAGAGGGCAGCTCTCATGTTTGCTTGCCAGGCTACTCTTGCGTCACCCAGCTCTGTCACTGCCTGGCCCACAACTTGTTCAGTAGAGGTTCAGGAATTAGGAAAGGCTGGGACCCCACAACACAAAGTCAGCACAAGATCCCTGCCAGCAGCCCACGCTTTAACTATCATCCATTCCACAGCATCTATGCTAGAGGGAATGCAGAATGGGCTTTGAGTCCCTGACCCACTCCCAGGCCTTCTCCCAAAGATGTATAAAGGTCAAAGCTTCCCACGCCCGTCAGTACCCATGGAGGAAAATCAGGACAGGCTTCCCCTGACCAAGGCTCAAGAAAATTCTGAAAGACATTCAAGTTTCAGGTTTCACTACTGTGTCCCAAGGTTCCTCTGGCTTAAATATACTTTCCGTAAAACTCTGCAACCAAACCATAGCCTTAGAAAGCCCAGGTTCCATCATTTCCTGAAAGAATGATCTTCCTGTCCACAAACCTTCCCACTTTGCAGAGTCAATACTGATGCAAGGTAAAGAGCAGAAGGGACCGCGTGCCAGCACCATTTCCTAGACATGACATGACAGCAGAGAGAGCAGGGGGAGAGGCCAGGGGACCTGGGTTCAGGGAAGAGCTGCCCCACATGGTCTGTCTGGCCCCAGCACTGCTGCATTAGTGGTTTATCTGCAATTGGGGGAATTCCCACTGGTTTTGTACCATTTGTGTAAAGACCAGGAACTAAGAAGAATTCTCTGACTCATGTCATCATTCCACACCAAGGCTGCCTCTGTCTCTCCCAGGGCAGGCAGTTAATGCACATGGGAAAGATGGCTCTCTTACCTGGGGGGGACCAGAGTGAGAGCAAGGTAAAGGCTAGCTGGAATAAGACAAGGAAATGGGATTTTGATGGCAAAGATAAAGTGTGATGGGGCTGAACAGTGACAAGTGACATGAGAATCACAGAGATGAGGCCTTCCCAGGATGTGACATGTCCCAACAGGCTCTGTGGCTCAGCCTGAGAAACAGGAAAAGGAGGAAGAGTGTGATCAGGTACCTCAGTGAGCTAATTCCCCCTCAGGGGCTGGGGGCAGAGCTAGAGACAGCACATTCCAAGATTCACAGTTTGAGGTCAAGGGGACAGTGTAGGGTTGGATCCTGACAATCCTGGAACAGGTATGATTTGAGCCCATTCTCCGTTCTGTCATCCCTGAGTAGCTGGGGAGAGCCTCGGCATAGTCATTTGCACTGGCTTGCTATATAAAGCACAGTCTACAGAATGGCCGACATTGAACTTATTTATGAACACAGAACCCTCCTCCACCAGACTGTACATTCTAACAACAGCCTCAGTTGAATCGTGCACACACTCATCTTTGAGAAGCACTAATTTTAAGCATATAGGCTATTTGGGATGCAAGGTAATCTCTAGGTACTGTCAGGTACTGATCAAGTACATAATGGCAACACAGTTCAGGGACTTAGAAACAGTTCCAGTGGAGGCATCTCACAATGACTTTTTCCCTAGTTGAATTCAAGACTGCACCTACTTCCTCCATTCCCTAATTCACTGACCAACCAATGAAATATGATATTAAAATGCTTCCCTGTAGCCATCAAGCCTGGCAGAATAACATGTCAAGAATTATTTGCTTATCAGATCATTTATTTATTTGCTTATCATGCTATTAAAAAATGTACTGAGCACCTGTGATATGTCAGACATTGAGAATATGCGATAAATGACCCAGCCCAGTCCTAGGAAGAGTTTTCTTTCTGGTAAGAGAAAGACAGCAAACATGTAGTCATGCTGCTATGTAGTAGATGTGTGCAGCATGAAGGGAAAACTGGGGTGCTGAGAGCATGTGGATGTCCTTGGACAAGTGCTACCAAAAGGTCACCCCAAGAATACACTTTCTCCTTATTAGACTTTTCTCTTTGCATTTTCTGCTCCTTCTGATTTTGTTTTCTATTGGATTGATTACATTTTCTGTACTCTCATCTTCTCCAACAAACTGGACATTTATAGAGTCCATTTATACAACTTAGGTGGTTACACTGACATTCTTAACATGGACACTCGACTTCAAGCAGAAAGTTAATCAATAGCTCTTTTCTCCTTCTGAATAATACAAAAATCCCAAGATGCCTTACCTTCGATTTCTTCTCTCCACCTTCTAGGAGTTGGTAGCATGAATCAGCTAGATATACTATTTTTGTACAAGTCCTAGAACTACTTGGTTATTTGTTATCTCTTGCCACTTGGAACAATTTCCCAGAAAAAAATAGCAATTTTCAAATTGACTCCAGAGGAAATAGAAAACCTGCATAGATCTATAATCTTCAAAGGAATTGATCTAGCAGTCAAAAATCTACCTTGAGAAACTATAATGGCTTTGTGTGGTTTTACTGATTAGTTTTCTCAAATCTTTAAGGAAAGACAACATTTAAACTATCTCATCCACAAATCAAGAGGAAATCACTCAGTTACTTTTATAATACCCTAATAGCACTTCAAAGAAGAACAATATGGCAAGAAATGAATTTAAAAGCCTGCCTCCTAACCTCACTTAGGGTATAAGTGTAAAAAAATTGAAACATGCATTAGCAAATCCTGGAAACGCAGAGATGTTAAAACATCAGAAAACTCACAGAACAATGAGTATAAGACCTGGGTGTGGTGGTACATGCCTATCATCCTAGCAACTTGGGAGGCTAAGACAGGAGGATTGCAAGCTCAAGACCAGCCTCAGAAACTTGGTGAGGCCCTAAGCAACTTAATGAGATCCTGTCTCAAAATAAAAAATAAAATAAAATAAAAATGGCTGAGGATGTAGCTCAGTGACAAGGTCCCTTAGGTTCCATCTCCCGTACCAATAAACTAACAAAAAAATAAATAAATAAAAAATGAACACAAGAAAAAAATGCAAGATAATCTATATGCAGAATAAACACCTGACAAAACTCAACATGCATGTGTGTGATTAAAACTTCTTGCAAACTGGGATTATTAGAAGGGAGTTTTCTTCGTCAGGCAAATCACAACTATAAAAAATTAAAATAAACTTCATACTTAATGGAAAACACTGCAGGTTACTTTGTTAAAGTCAGGAATAAGACAAGGCTATTCACCGCCATCAGCAGTTTCTTCTCAATACTGGACTAAAGACTCCATAACAAAAATAAATAATATATGGATTGCGAAGGGATAAACAACTGACATCCTCACACAATACAACTGTCTACCCCGCAAATCCAAAAAATTCTACAAACCACCAGAACTAATAAGACACTTCAGGATCTATTTATAAAAACTAACAGCCTTTCTACGTGCCAGCAACAATTGGAAAATATAATACTTATGTTTAAAATGGATGATTAAAAACAGATTATTTACCTTCATGCTCTCCTGAACCCAAATAAAAATGACTGGAAAAAAATTAGGTACAAAGCTACAAAGAGACAAAAAAAAAAAAATGAACTAAGAGTTGACAACAAATGAGACACATTAACAAAGTTTTGGACAATAGAAAACAAATGGGCAAATGGCAACGACAGCCTAGAGGAGCAAACTGAAACCCATGTGCCTCCTGAGGGAGAGAAAAAAAGAAATAAGCTGATTTATAACGCAGAACTTTAAAAAGGCCAGGAAGGTTCACAGACACAAGGTGTCAAGGTGGAGGTTTAAAAAGAAGGTGACAGCCAGGCTCAGTGGCACATGCCTGTAATACCAGCAATTTGGGAGGCTGAGGCAGTCTTAACTGCTTAGCAAGGCCCTAAGCAATTTAATGAGGCTTAGTCTCAAAATAAAAAATAAAAAGGACAGGGGATGTGGCTCAGTGGATGAGTGTCCCCAGGGTTCAATCTCCAGTACCAGGGGGGGGGGGAAAGTGAGAGAAGAGCCTCCTAGATCCCTTGTTACCTGTGTCAGCCAAGTGGCTTCCCCTATCCAGATGGCAGGAAACATCCTAGAGGACAGGTGACAAGTGTATTGACAATAGAGCAATTAAGCAAATGTTCATACTTCTGATTAAAATCAGACTCAATTTCTTTTCAGGAAGCTATTAAAGGGTGTGTCCAAACAAAACAAGGGAGAAAACCAAGGAAGAGGAAAAGGAGATGCCCAAGAACTAGCCAAAAAGTAGAAGAGAAGCCAAGAAAAGTAATAGGATAATGGTGAAAGAAGATCTCAAGATGTTAACTGTTCAACAGACCAGACCAGAGTGAACCGTCTTTCATCACGTTGAAAACAGACCTGAAAGATTATGTCATGAGTTGACAGTATGTGGGGAAATTTTTATAAGTCTAATGAAGAATCTGGGAGTAGAATTGATTCAAGGGACAGGAAAAAGTCAAGCAAATAAAACACAATTTTGCTGGGCACGGTGGTATATGCCTATAATCCCAGCAACTCAAGAGGCTGAGGCAGGAGGATTGCAGGTTTGAGGCCAGCCTCATCAATTTAGCAAAACACTGTCTCAAGATAAAAAGTAGAAAGGGCTGGGGATGTAGCTCAGTGGTAAAGTGTCCCTGGGTTCAATCCCCAGTACCAAAACAAAAGAAGAAATAGGAAGAGGAGGACGAAGAGGAGAAGGAGGAGCAGCAGCAGCAGCAGCAGCAGGAGAAGAAGGAGGTGGAGGAGGGGAAAAAGAAAAAAATATTACCAAGGACACTTTTTTCCCCAGTGAAATCTCAAAATGTAGTGCTATTTCAATAAAAATCATAAGAGCTGATTCTAGAATTCACAGGAAATAGTGAAGGTCCAGGAACATCTAAGACAATTTTGAAGAAGAATGAGGATTTGTTCCATGAGATAGTAAGGATCCTTATTAAGTTATAATAATTAGAATAGTGAGTAATGGATACACATAAACCAGCAAAACAGAAGATCAAGCTTAGGAATAGATGACACACTTATGTGAACACATGACAGGTGGCCATCAAATCAGTGAGGAAGGGCTGGGGGTGCACAGCAGCAGCAGAAGTGGAGCCTGCCTAGCACATGCTTGGCCCTGGTTTCATCCCCAGCACCCTCACACTCCAAAAAAAAAAAAATTAGTGAAGAGAGGGTAAATTTAATAAATAAAATAATGATGGAGTGACAGGCTACTCAATTAGAAAAAGAATATGCATACAACTATAGCCAACAATAAAAGGAAATTACAGATGCCCCAAAGATTTAATTGTCAATGGTGCACACCTGAAATCCAAGAATTGCGAGTTTGAGGTCAATCTGAGCACCTTGGTGAGACCCTGTCCCAAAATAAAATTTGTAAAAAGGGTGGAGGATGTGGCTCAATGGTAGAGTGCTTGCCTAGCATGCATGAGGGCTTGGGTTCAATCCCCAATACCTGGAAGGAAAAAAAAATCTAATTGTCACATACAAAACTTCAAAGCTTAAAAGAACAAAATTTTAGATTATCTTATGATCTGGGGGTAAGAAAAGGTTTCTGAAGGCATAAAAAGCAAAAACCATGAAGCAAGTTTGATTATACTACAATGGAAAAGCTTCTGCATAACAAAATACAACAGTGAAAATAATGAAAAGATAAAACAATAATTAAAAGACAGCAAGAAAGAAACACAAGCAGAGCAGGCACTGAAAACTCAGGACAGAGGGAATCTAAATGAGAAAATTGACATGAAAATTTATAGGACCTCACCAGCAATGAAGGAAATGCAAATATAGTTTCAGCCCAAGGTGCTCAGATGGCAAAAATAAGAAGTCTGATGTGTTTGGCAAGGCAAATGGCAAGTCTGATACTCAGTGAGTGGTAGTATGTATTTGCAAAAGCTCTATGAAACAATTTGGCACTATTTGACAAAGTCCAGATGTACAAACACAGACAGGGATATGCTCTTTCTAGGTTTCTGGCTTCAGAGACCACTCCCAGGTGACACAAGGATACAGGCATAGGACACACATTGTGGCACCTGTGGTGTTAACAGGGATAACTGTGGCACACGCCCATGCTAGAAACCTATGCTACAGTTAGATGAACTAGGTCTATGTGTATTGACATGGATGAACCTTGAAAACACAATGTATGAAAAAAAGCAAATTGCCAAAGGATAAATGCAATATGGCACATTTTGTGGCAGCTTCAAAACACACATTACTCAATGATCTTCTGGATATATATACATGCTAATAAAAATTCAAAAACATGTCATGGAAAATGCATACCAACCACAGAATAGTGGTTACCTCAGGGAGGGAAGGAAAAAAGGGAATAGAATTGGAGGAACACACAAGGATGTTTAATGCCAAGTCATGTATTATTTCTGACTGATATTTGGCAAATGCTAATACTTGTGGAATCCAGAATGGCGATAAGCACATGAAAAATGTTCAATATCATCAATCTTCAGGAAAGTACCTGATAAAAGCACAATGAGAAACTACCACATACTCACTAGAATGGAAAAAAAAATTAACATTAGTGAGAAAGGGAATAATCGAAAGCTCATAGCTTGCTGTATGTGACGAGTGAACTGCAGCAACCACTTCAGAAAATCACTTTTGCCATCTCTTTTCTATTTACCATATGATCCAGCGATTTCTTTCTGAGGTATTTTTACCAGAAGAATGAAAGCATGTCTGAAAGACTTGTACACAATGTTCACAGTATATCTGCTCACAATAGCTCAAAACTGGAAACAAACCAAATGTCCATCAATTGACAAATGGATACACAAATTAGAGTAGATTCAACTAATGAAATTCTACTTAACATTGAAAAGAAATGAACTACCACAAACATGTGGATGAATCCCAAACATCATCTTGTTCAAAAGAAGCTGAATTTAGGAGTACATACTGCATGCCCCATTTCTATGAAATTCTAGAACAATAAAATTCGTCTATAAGATGGAGATCAGATCATAGTTGACCTTGGAAGACAAGTGGGAACAGAAGAGAGAAAATGAATGTACAGGGGTAAGAGAGAACTTTCTGGGAAGTTCTTTCTGGGGAGATATCCTATTCTGTCGCTCTTTCCTAGTTATGGGCTCCACATCTGTGAATTCAATAGACCAAGGATCAAAAATAACTTGGAAAAAACTGCATAAGTACTGAACATTTACAGACTTTTTTCAAGTCATTATTGTCTAAACAATATAGTATAACAACTACAGCATTTATATTGTATTAGGTTTTAAAAGTAATTTAGGAATAGCTGGGTGCAGTGGCACATGCCTCTAATCCCAGCGGCTCAGGAGGCTGAGGCAGGAGGATCACAAGTTCAAAGCCAGCCTCAGCAAAAGCGAAGCACTAAGCAACTCAGTGAGACTCTGTCTCTAAATAAATTACAAAATAGGATTGAGGATGTCACTCAGTGGTCGAGTGCCCCTGAATTCAATCCCTGGTACCCACTCCCCCAAAAAAGTAATTTAGGGAAAACTTCAAGTATACTGGAGGATGCAAATACTACATCCCAGGGTAAACTGAATCCCATCCCTGTGGATAGTGAGGGATGCCTGTACACTGATTGACTGGAGTGGTGGTCACGAGGGTACATACTTCCGTCAAGTCATTCACCTTGAAATTTTAAATTTATGGCAAATTATAGCTCAGTTAAGTTTAATTTTTTAAATATAAGTGGCAGATAACACTTGTTATCTCTGTAGCTTTCTGTAAATGTTAATATTTTATTAAAAAATAAATGAACTTTAAAAATATTGGTTATTCCATGCCTATATTGGGGGATGGGAAGTTTTATGGGGAGAATGAAAAACCAAGGCAGTTAAATGTTAATTTCTATTTCTTCCCAGTGGAAGAAGTTTTTGTTTTTGTTTTTGTTTTTCATTGAAGAATTGGAGTAGTCCTATTAGAAACTGATGGGCCCTTTAAGATCATCTCAAATTCTTGTTTTCAGAAAAGAAGCCCAAAGTGAGATTTGTTCAAGATAGCTGCAGAAGATATTCATTGGTTTCAGTTCCAAGTATCCTTTCACCACATTTTAAGGGAACTTCACTTCATTTCTGGGAAATTCTCTCTCCTGCCTCTGGGCACTTTGTCTGTGGGGCTATTAATCCAGGTATCAGTCCTCTTTTGACAAACCGAAAGGGTTATGTGGGGTCCCTTCTTTCCCAGGGCCCAGGGTCTGACCTGTCTCCAGATGCTCCATGCTGAGGTTTTGAATCATGGGCAAGAGAAGGACAAGGCATGCATGCAGTTCCTCCATCCTAACAAACAAACTGACAATGCTGTCTCTGCTCTAAGATTGTTCCTGTTACTCCTACTCCCTGGCCTTACACAGCTGAATACCTGGTTTCTATCTGTTTTGAGAAGATTTCCCCAGCCTCCTGCCCATTCTGCAAGACTCTGGTTTCTTTGTAATAAATTGCACTTTGCTTATGTCAGCCAGAAGCAGCTTCTGGGGTGTGCATGTACAGATTGCTGCGTGAAACATCACCCAATCAGCTCAAGGTAATCAAGACCCATGGGCCAGTGCTGTCTGAATTGCAGACAACTGTCTGAGTGGGTTGGTCACTTAGCTAACTTCTTAGGATCCTTGACTTCTCTGATTAAAGCCCCCAGGGCTTCAGGGAGACAATAAAAGAGAACCACCATTTATTGAGTGATGTGCCAAGCACTTGGACACATCTTAAAGAGATTTTCCAAAAGCCTGGTGAAGTAGGGATTACCCCAGTTTATTGGTAATGATGCAGAAGCTCAGAAAGAAATACATACATGTTCCCAAAGTTGCAGAGCTCATGAGCAACAAAGCCAGAACCTGAGCCAAATCTGTCCCTCTTTAAAAGCCCAGGCCTTGTCACCTCATCATATTGCCTCGTTACAAGAAATATTTGGTCATCGAGTCTTCAAATCAGGCATCAGAGGCACGATAGGATGTTGGCTGCAACTGGGAAGCAGCGGTGCCACTGCATACACAGGGCCAGGACAACACCCTAGGTGACAGCACTGTGCACGGGGTGACGGGGTAGGGGCAGGGAATAGCCTTTGGGAGAACACAGGTATCTGAGAAACAGTGTGGGAAACACTTTCATCTCAAAGGAGTGGAAATGAATTCTTTCTGATTTGAGATGAGTAAATGTTAACGTTCCTATGGCAACGGAGCATGCTCGCTGTTGTCCATACCTGGAACAGTGACTCACATTTTTGGCATTGCGCTAGCCTAGTCCAAAGCCATTAGCTCATCAGCCTAGAATGCATGCATTCCAGCGCTGATTATATCTGGGCAGATAACTGGGGTCTGCATGTGAGACTCTGAGAGTCAGAGAATGCCACCTTCTTTTTCACATGACATTCCTAGTTCCTGTTTTGGATCTGTGGTAAGATCCCTGGATTTGTTCCGGGTTCTCTATGTAGGTAGTGGGAATGGTGACAAGAGTTTAAGGCCAAGGGTCACGTAGGGAATTGAACACGACACAAAAAGGGAATAAATTAACACTGCACAAGCTGTTAAAAGCTATGAGAACTGTGGCAGCACAGAATTCTGATTTCAGACCAAAGTTCATTAATAAATCCTAAAGGGTGGCATGTGGAAGAAATAATCCTGACAGATCCTGCAGTGGGTTGGGTGTAATCTCAGAACGAGTTGGGTTCAGTCATACACAGGTCCAGTGAAGAGACCCTACAAAGCCACTAGCTCATGGGAGTGTATCCTGGTTAGTTAAGGATCCAGAGGAGAGCTGCAGGGGGCAGTGAGAGCTACAGTAGAGATACCAATGCACCCCCAGTGTCCCCACGAGGAGGCCTAGATCTCCGCAGACCACCTGGAGGCCTCCCAAGCTACTAAATGATTCCATCAATTTCACAATGGGGCTCTACTGGCCATGGGAAGCCACTGTGAAGGGTCCATAAAACCTAGAGCTTACATGGATTTTTGTTTTTCTTTCTAAACAAAAAGAAGACCCCTGGCTCTCACTAGTAAATGGGGAGTTTTTTAAAAAGGGTTTTAATATGTATGGGGAATCATCAGAGGGAGAGAGTTGAAGCCAGTTTCAGAGTGAAGTCAGTCACAGCTCCACAGGAAAGCACTGCACACAAATTCACAAGAGTACCATGTGGGTTCAGCTGCCACAATTTCTGCTAAACGCGTAATCCTCTGCCCTTTTTTTTTTTTTTTTTTTTTTTGGTACTAGGGATTGAACCCAGGGATGCTCCATCACTGAGCCACATCCCCAGCCCTTTTCTGTATTTTTTTTCATTTAGAGACAGAGTCTCAACAAGTTTCTGAGGCTAGCTTTGAACTCATGATCCTCCTGCCTCAATCTCCTGAGCTCCTGGGATTATAGGTATGCACTATGGCATCCAACACTCTTCCAAAATTCTTGATCGCTGATGAAGAATCAGATCAAGATTTTTTTTGAGGGGCACCAATCAACACCACCTCAATAGCACTGGTCATGAAAGATCTGCTAGAGGGTGGCATGAACTCTGTCTCAGCTCAGTGATGAGCTTATAAGCTCCTGGGACAGAAAGGCCAAGTTTTGTGGTGTCCCTGTGGCGAGCAGCACCCAGCAGACATGCTTGCTTGCTGCAATAAGTCAACAAAAGCTGCCTGAACCAGGGAGCAAGTGGGAGAGTAATCTAGCTTCCAGAACACTCTCCTCAAACAGTCTGCAAGCCTTTTTGGTTACAGCCAATGTGTGACCACTGGGCTCTGAAATAAAGACCCCAAACAAAGGTCCTGGGGGAGATTTAACATTTTGGACCTGTTTATAACAGAGAAAGGAGAGCAGCATTGAATTCTAAGGTGTTTCTCAATTCTGAAACCCCACAAGTCTCTAAGAATCCTCTGTAAAGGAATTGAAAACAAGGAAACTCACCCATCTGTGAGGTGAGACATTTGAGAGGGAGACAGACTCTGTGCCAGAAGTGGAAAGGGCAGGCAGAGAGGGCTTCTGTGGCTCCTACCCTCACTTCAACCACAGCACATCCACTTTACCTCAAATGCACAGTAGGGTACCATATATAGCTTTGGTAGGCACAGGTTGATTATCTCTATCTGAAATGTTTGGGACCAAAGTTTTCAGATTAGATCTTTTTTTGTCAGATTTTACAATATTTGCATATATATATAACAAGATAGCTTAGGGACAGGATTCAAGTCCAAACATGAAATTCATTTATTTTCCTATATACCTTCTACCCACAGATGGCAAATGTATATATGTCCCATAATTCTGTGCATGAAACAAAGTCTCATGGTGTGGAGTCTTCCACTTGTTTCATCATGACGATGCTTAAAAGAAGGGAAGATTTCACAGCATTGTGGAGTTTTTTAGATTAGGGAGACTCAACCTGTAAAAGGAAAAAGAGGATTTGTGCTGGTTTTAAATGTATAGGGATTGGGCTGGGATTGTGGCTCAGTGGTAGAGCGCTTGCCTCACAGGCGTGACGCACTGGGTTCGATCCTTAGCACCACATAAAAATTAAATAAAGATATTGTGTCCATCTACAACTAAAAAAATATTTAAAAAAAATTTTAAATGTATAGGGATTAAATAAATGAGACACAAAACTTGGTACAACTTTGGCTCTTGTAGGGGCAGCAATGAGACGCGCTGTGGGGGACTTTAGGAGGCCTGGGTATGAGATCCCAGGTGGCCTGGCTGTGGGTGTCCATTCTTCTTGGCTCTGATATTCCCATTCTCTGAGTCCCTAAGCTCAGGCAACGAGAGATTCAGGAAGAAGGGCCCCAATGTTCCAACATAAAGCACCTCTGGCTACCCTCTGACTCTTGTTAAACCTGTGCAGGCACAGTCCGGAGGGGCGGCTCCATGCGGCACTAATTGTGGGGCATCTTTTTACAAGGCTCAGCCCAGAGATCTGAATGAATTCAAGGTAAATCCTCACACGGCCTGGTGTCTTTAACTGGGAAATAAATCAACCTTAATTACACTGGGCACACTGCCACGCCACCCTATTTCTGGACAGGTTGCTTCCATGTTGGAAGGGAAGAGAAAGTGCAGTGTGCACACAAATCCAGGGAAGGGATGTGAAGGTCACAGGTCCTACTTCCGGCTGGGGAAAGGCTGGGAGGGTGGAGGAGGCCTCATACTGAACCAGAGCTTCTCGGAGACTAGGATTAGAGAAGAGATTACAAATGTTCCCATGCTGCGCTCCCTAATCCAGCCACCCAGAATGCAAAATTAGATGAAGAAGAAATAACAATAGAAAAAAAAAAAATAGATGAGATCTGGGTAGGCTGGGGACCTCTTCAGTTCCAATCCTCCAGCACAAGAGGAGGACACTATGTTTGACCTGGAGCTGTGGAGCCAGCATAAGGAGAGAAAGCCCTATGCTTGACTACGTGGTCTTCTGTGTCCTCAGGACTAATTAAGCCACCTGCTCAGGAGACATACAACCATTCCTGTCTTAATATGAAAAGACATTCCTCCTAAGGATCCAGGGAGAGAGAACACACAGTTAAAACCAAAAAGGCCTTTGGAGACCATGAGTTTTAGACTATTTATTTCAACCCTCAGTTTGAACTAAGTCCTTAAGAAGTACTCCCTGTATATCAATTTCTGGCTGCAGTTTCCATGACCCAACTGTCAGTGAAGGCTCAGCTCACAGAAGAAATGAAAATAAAAAGAAGAAAAGTAGGCTGGAGTTGCAGCACAGCGGTGGAGCACTTGCCTTCCATGTGCAAGGTCTGATCCCAGGCTCCACAAAACAACAAACTATCATATTTGGGATACAGTGTAACTAAACTATCTATCTATCATACAGGGACCTGACAGATAGTGTCCAAGTTAATAACCTGAGAAATGCCATGTGGGTATTTTATTTAAAATTAGAAGTGTGGCTAGAAAGAAGAGAAGTGGTGCATGAGGGTGATGCTTTGCATTCTGAGCACTTTAGTCTGATTTGATTTTGGTTCTAACCATGTGCATGTGATTGCTTTTGCTTAAACTAAAAACAAAGGCTTTTAAGTTTACAGTGTGAAGAATGAAGACGAACACACATGAGAAGAAAATGCAAATGCAAATGAGAAGCCAGGTATGGTGGCACACACCTGTAATCCCAGGAATTCCAGAGGTTGAGGCAGGAGGATCACAAGTTCAAAGCCAGCTTGGGCAATTTAGCAAGACTCTGTCTCAAAATAAAAAAATAAAAAGACCTGGGGGTGTAGCTCAGTGGTTGAGCACTTTCCTATCATGTGAGAGATCCTGAGTTCAATCTCCAGAATTGGAAAAAATAAAAAATAAAAGGATAACCTTGAGTTTATGAGTTTACTCAGACTTATGCACAAAACTGACTCACTAACTTCAGAATTATCAAGAATGGATCTCTGCAGCACACCTCACAGGGACAGAGACAGCCTGCTACTCCATCCCAGCTGAGAACTACTACTCTGAGCAGTCCCTTGAAATGCCAGATGACGGCAGTGAGGTAGATTTTTCTACCAGACTCTTCTAGAAAAACCCTCAAGATGAAAATTCAGTTTGCCCAAGAACGAAAGTTCACTTTCTTTCTTTCCCTTTTTCCCTCCCAGTACTGGGGATCAAATCCAGGGGTGCTCTACCACTGAGCCACATACCAAGACCTTTATATTTTTTTAAGACAGGTTCTCACCAAGTTGTTGAGGCTGGCCTTGAACTTGTAATTCTCCTGCCCCAGCCTTTCAAGTTGCTGGGATGACAGGTGTGTGCCACTGTGCCCAACACCACTTTCAAACTCAATCATGCTAATTCTACATACTGAGATCTTGGCTTTCAGAGACTAGAGAGGTGAAAAAAATGCAGATTGTACAAACACAAAGACATCCACTTTCCCAAGAGGCTGGGGCATCTTTGCAAATGATGGAGACTTATCCAAGGACATTAAATCACTGAATTGTGTAATCTCAGAGATCATTAATGTCTTCAGCTTTTGGATGAGGATGTGGAATTTTCAGATATGAAGTCACTAGCCTAAAGTTTCAAAATGATGTGGTGACAACCTCAGAACTCAGTTCTTCCAAGTTCCAGTCCAGTCCCCTTTTTGCCACATCGGGGTGTATACTGGAACCACTGTAGAAGAGCTACTTGAAAAAAGAAATTCCAATGTCAAATGTAGATTAAACCAAGCCACACAGGCTTTGTATTAGTCCTCTGTTTGTTCCTATAATAGAATACTTGAGACTAAGTAATCTATAAACAATAGAGGTTGATTTGGCTCACTGTTCTGGAGAATGGGAAGTCCAAGATCCAGTGGACACATCTGGTGAGAGTCTCATGCAGCTTTGACTCATGGGAGAAAGTGGAAGGGCAAGTTGGTGTGTGCAAAAGACACAAGACAAGAGGCCTCACCTTCTCACCTGCTCTCTAGTAATTAATTGAATTGGTGAGAAAGGCATTAATCCATTCATGAAGGCTACCTCCACAAACCAAATCTCCCACTAGGCTCCATCTCCCAATGGCCCTACTGAGGAAGTAAGCTTCCAACATAGGAACTTTTGCAGGACACATTCAAACCATAGCAGATTTCTTTGCCATGGGATTTCTCAGGAGGTGACAGATCCTGACTTCAAACCCTTCTTAGCAACTTCCTCTGCCTCCTCTATTGATGTCTACAGCACAGACCAGGCATCCCTCTTACCCAGGGCAATAAGACCCTAAAGACTCACAATAGCTAAGCTATGGAACCAACCTAGGTGCCCTTCAACAGATGAATGGATAAAGAAAATATAGTACATGTATACAATGAAATATTACTCAGCCATAAAGAAGAATGAAATTATGGCATTTGCTGGTAAATGGATGGAACTGAAGATTATCATGCTAAGTGAAATAAGTCAATCCCAAAAAACCAAAGGCCAAATATTCTCTCTGATATGCAGATGCTTATACATATTAAGAGGGGGCAACTAGGGAAGAATAGAAGTTCACTGGATTAGAGAAAGGGGAATGAAGGGAAGGGAGGGGGAATGGGAATAGGAAAGACAGTAGAATGAACCAGACATAACTTTCCTATGTTCATATATGAATACATGACCACTGTAACTCCATATCATGTTCAACCACAAGAATGGGAAGTTATACTACATATATGTATGATACATCAAAATACACTTCACTGTCATGTATAAATAAAAAGAACAAATAAAAAAATTTTTAAGGGGCTGGGATTGTAGCTCAGTGGTAGAGCACTTGCCTCATATGCATGAGGCCCTGGGTTCGATCCTCAGCACCACATACAAAGCAATAAAAAATAGACATTGTGTCCATCTAAAAAAATATTTAAAAAAAATTATTTTTAAAAAGACTCTAAAATGGCTCTCCTTGTCTATATCATAGCCACCACTTCCCATTCATTCTCCACCCAGCACTCAGAGTGATTCTTCTAAAAAGGCTCATCCAAAATCATGTCACAATAGATAATCTACAGAGATAAATTCAAGAGCCCTTGGTGATTATCAAGGGCTAGGAGACTCATGAGTGGCTATGGGATTTCCTCTGGTAATGATGAAACTGTTTTAATTAGATAGAGGTACTGGTTACATAACATTGTGAATGTCCTAAATGCAGACTTTAAAATGATTAATTTTATGCTTCTTGTTTTTCTTTTCTTTTTTTTGTGGTTTTGGGGATTCAACCCAGGACCTTGTGCATGCTAGGCAAGTGCTCTACCACTAAACTACATCCCTGGCTGAATTTTATTTTAATTCAAAAGTACACACACACTTCATGCCTCGACTTAAACCTCTCTAATGGACATTTGCTTTCTTCAGAGTAAAATTCCATGTCTCCAGCATCCTGAAAGACAATCTTAGAAGTGATTGTTATAAGGAAAAAGATCACAAAGTAAAGGCGGGCAATTGAACACCTGCATTCCCACTGGTAGCATTTCACAGTATTTCTTCTGTGCTTTCTCTTACTATGTACTTTAAGCACTATTGTCGACATTAAGACTCAATGTTCCGTTGAGGCCCTGTTTTCCCCTAACACTATTACATATTTTATCATGTGATCAAAGCTTCTCATTTTAAATTCTATGCTGCTTAGTCCCTCCTAAAATCAGATGAGGATCAGTGCTCTCTGAGAAAGGATGTACTAAGGTCTCTTTCTAGCACTGGGGCACAGGGAGCAGAGAAATGAGAACAGAGCCTTGACCCACAGACCCAAGTACTTGACCCAAATAGTGGGAATAGAGGCTCATCAAACCAGCCAGCAGGTGCGGGACGATTCTGGGGGCTATCCTGCTTCCAAGGCAGAGAAGGGAGCCTATGAGTGCAGCCAGCCAGGAACACAAGGAGAATATGACCCAGGGTGCAGGGGTGGCATGCCACCAACTGCTAACCTAAGGCAATGACCCTAGGATCAACAGCTTGCACTTCTTCCCAGGCACTTAGCCAGCCCTAGCAGATGCTGAGCAGCCATATCCTGCATGGTACTGAGTGAGAGGACACACCTGGTATCTCCCTGAATGCACAGCTCAGGGAGCTCAAGGTTACACATCCACATGAGAGTTGAAAGCATGTAGGTCTCGTAACCAGAAGGCCCAGGGCTCTAGTTCCCCTCCACAGCCTCAGGGCTCTGACTTTGCTCTCTGGGTCCTGAAAACCAGAATGCTGAAAACCTACTTCATATCAGCATTAAAAACAAAGTTTGATAAAAGAGCAAGTGAAAGGACTTTGTAATCACGATACAGACAGAACAAGGTTTCATCTTGTGTTTTAACTACCTTCTCTCCATCTTTCCTTGATTTCAGTTTCTATCAGTATGATTTCCACCCTCTCCACTCAGTTGATCCTATCCTCCAACATCAGCTGGGACAGCTGGGTGGCCATATATGATAGTATCTTCTCAACCTTCCACAATGGTTAAGGTCAGGGGTTCTGGAATCAGACCATCTGGGTTCAAATTCCAGTTGTACTCTTCTTGGGCTATGTGACTTTGAACTAATGTCCTCGTGTCTCAGTTTACCAAAGCATTGAGGATGAAAACAGGAACTTCGTTATGAATATACCAACAAGGATGAGGAGCTTAGAATTATCCTTGCTACACAAAAAGTTGATACATATAGTATTTATTTCCTGATGTTTTTTAAAAAGGTTTTTCTTAGTAGCCAATATAATACATATCCCCCAAAACTACATGAACTATAAATGTGTAGTATAATAAATAATTATGAAATAAACATCATGAAGTCTCCTGAGTGTCCTCTCCTGATCCTGAGCTCTTTGTCCCAGAACCAAATGGTATCCTAACTTTTCTAAAACCCACTCACTTACCTTTCCTTTTAGTTTCACCCATTTATATACATATTACTAAACACAATGTTTCGATTTTACATGTTTTTGAACTTCATATTAATTTAAACATACTGGGATAAATATTGTTTTGAGTTTTGCTTCTTTCTTTAAATATTGTGTGTGTGAGAGTGGTCTGTGTGGCTGCATGCATCTCTAGTTGTTTTGTTTTTCATAGCTTTTCTTCACTGAATAGGAACCTATTGTGTAAGCAGAGTACCATTTATTTATACATTATGCTGCTCATGGACAATGGGTTGTTTCCATTGTGTTGCTATTATAAACTGTGCTGCTATGAAGACTGTTTTAAGTCAGGTTTATAGGGGTGGAACTTAAATATGATAACATGCATCCTTTGAACATACAGTTTGATGACTTAGACAAATTGAAACAGTATTGTCACTGTGACTCCTCTGACCATGCGCTCCTCTTCTGCACAACACAAAGCTCTCCTCAGACGTGTTCCCTTCATCTGAAATGTGAGGGATTCTGCAAAGTCCCTTCCTCCCTTCACTTCTTGCTCATCCTCATCCTGTGCCCATCCATTGTAAGTGTGTTCCAGAGGCTCCATCTCCACTCCTGCTCCCCTCCCAATCCTGAATTCTCTGGAAGCTTCCTCATCTGTTTCCTCGGATCCCTGCAGATCACCCTCATGTCTGCATGAGGACTCTGACTCTATCATAAACCACATTCAGTCTGAGAATCACAAGCTGTTGACAACTCAAATTCCACATGTCCCAAACCAAGTTCTAGTTGCCCCTTCCCTTCCTTGCCACATACATACTCCATATACAAGCCAATCAGATCTTTGATTTTTCCATTTATCAAATTCCCTGTAGTCAGTCACATCCCTAATCCTCTCTAGTCAACTGCCAAAATCTCCACTTTTTCTCTCTGCTAGTCCCTCTGCCTTTAAACACCCCCTCTGCTGTAGGTCAGGAAAGTGTCCAACTACTCAACCTGTGATGGTCACTGCATGGCATGCAAAACACAACCCCAAGTCCTTCAAGAATCTGTAACGTGTTGCTTAACCAGCTGTTGATCTGTTATTTTCTCCTTCTGGGCCCCTCCCCCTTCCTCTCTTATAGGGATGGCACCTCATTTTTCAATAGGGAAGTGCACCTCTCCAATCTCAGGTATGGGCAACACCAGCCAATTCCCAGACACCCAAATGATAGCACACTCCATCCGTTATGGTTTGGATCTCCCAAAAATTCAGGTCCAGAAGCCTTAGGCCCCAATGCAACAGTGTTCAGAGGTGGGGCCTTTGGGAAGTAATTGGATCATGGGACTGTGACCTCATCAATGGACTAATTCATTTATGGGTTTATATCTTAATGGGCTATTACCTCCTTAGCAGGAGGTGGTGGAAACTGTAGGAGGTGGTGCCTAGTTGAAGGAAGTAGGTCATTGGGAGCATACCTTTGAAAGGCTTATTTTGTCTCCAGTCACTTCTTTTCTGTTTTTGCTTCCCAGACAGCCAGCATGAGGTGAGCAGCTTGACTAACGCATCACGTTCTGCCTCAACCCAGGCTTAGGAACAATGGAGTCAACTGACCAGGGAATGAAACCTTTGAAAATGTGAGCCCAAGTCAATCTTTCCTCATTTTAAGTTCTCCCAGGTGCTCTGTCACAATGATGAAAAGCTGACTAACACACCATCCCTCTGGCTATGGTACCTGGTTCCCAATGGTCACCCAACGCAATGGGGCTTAATCTTGGAACTCTAGGGAAAAGGCAGCACTTTTTTTGCTATTGGCCTCAAAGCAGGAAGACAGCCACTCTGGAGTCTTCAACCTGGAGCTGGTCAGCTGGGATGGAAGGACAATACAGCTCAAGTGAGAGAGAATACCTCCCAACATCTTGGGAACCTAGGATCCTATAGCCATGTAGCCTATGATCCCATAGTGGAGTCCAAAACATTCCCTTCTCGGTTTATGCCATACTGAGTTGTTTTCTAATAATTGCAACATAAAGAATCCCACTGAGGCCTCAACTAACGCATTCCCTCCCTCTC